>CM053032.1:233322920-233429585 GCA_028564925.1 Lithobates sylvaticus
TTTTTGATATTCATTTGCCCTGATATCTGTTCGAGTCTGCAAGAGTATTATCCTTGATAGCTTATTTTGCTATTGGATTTCTTCTTTTGCTCCAGATTTTTGTTTTAGTCTGCTCATCTTTTTTTTTTTTGTCTTTTTTTGACTTGGAAGGCAAAATGAGCAGCAAACAAGGAGATCGAGGCAGAAAGAGTGCTGCTGCTGGGAGAGGGAGAGCTTCGAGCCGGCGTCAAGTAGAACAGCAGCAGGTGGGACGTTCTGTCTCTGCGGCCCCTGAGCTCAGCTCACCTCCCATGAAGTTGAGGCGACCAGGAGGAGTGAAAGAGCCTGCCAAACCGCAGACATCACGTCGCCAGCTGTTCCAGGAGGACTTACCTTGTACAAGCACTGCTGCTGGTAGCACTAGCATGCCCACTCGTACCTTTTATGGAAGAGGACGAGGGCAGACCAAAGGGAAACTTCCCAGTGCACACACCTTTGTGCAGCCAAAGATGGAGATCTTGGACAGCATGCTGCATGAAACATGTGAGAAGGCCCAGGCTGAACAAGCTCATCATGATGATGTTATCACTATCAGCACTCCAGGGAGCTTCGAGATAAGCAAGCAGGAGCCTGAGGAGAGTCAGCTTACAACACATTGTAAAGATCATCAGTCTTCCCCTGGCAATGTAGAAGAAGAGAAAGAGATGGAAACAAGTTTTCACATGGAGAACTTTGATTACCAACCATCGGCATCTACCCATGTTGGCCCCAGCGACAGCCCAGGAGAATATATCTCCCCTGACTCCCCACTACTTTTCTCCCCTTCTAAGTCCCCTGCCGTTATTTCAAAGCCTCCATCATCGGCCAATGCAACCACAGCAACAGCACCCAAAATACCCGTGATGTTCCGATCTCATTCTCTTCTTCATCCTGCTCCTCCTGCTGAACCTCAGAAAGACAGTCCAACCACTGCAGTGGATGTGAGTCCATCACCAGGCACTGCGGGCAGTGTCATTGGTGCTGGCTGCCGTTCCAGCGTTTGGCTGCATTTCACCAAAATTGGCGTTGGTCAGAAGGCCAAATGCAAGCATTGTGGCAAGGACATCAGCCGGGGCCGAGACATAGGGCATCTCAGCAACAGCGGGATGAACCAGCACATGCGTGTGCACCACCAGGCTGTGCTGTTAGGGGAGAAAATTGTGTCCCCTCCAAACACCAAAAGAGGAACCAATACCAATAGTGGCACCACCACAGCCACCACCATAAGTACCAGCACCACCACCCCACATCCAACCCATACCAGCCACCAGGCCACCCTGGAAGATTTTGGTGGCTTTCACAGTGCAAAAGGAATGTCTCAGGCACAGGTTAGGAAGATTACACGCCTGATCGGCCAGCTTATTGCAGTTGGAGGAGCACCATTCAATATGGTAGAAGGTGAGCCCTTCAGGCAGTTGATGCAGGCTGTTGCACCACAGTACCGTGTGCCATCACGAAAGACCTTTAGCCAAACTGTGGTGCCAGCCTTATACAGGTCTTGTGTTGGGGTGCTGAAGGACGAGATTAGAAAGGCAGGTGGACAGGCAGTGCACCTGACCACTGACCTGTGGAGTGCATCTAGTGCCCGACACGCCTTCCTGTCCCTGACGGCACATTGGTGGCAGGGCAAGGTGTCATCTGGATCCTCGTCATCAGCACTTGTCAAAGAGGGGCACCGTTCTTTTCTGCTGCACGCTGAGGTGCTTGATGAGAAGCATACAGCGCAAAATATCCTGCAAGCCCTGCAGAAAATGTTGTTGCAGTGGTTTCAGGCAGACACTGACAGCAACAGCTACAGGATTGGCTATATTGTGACAGACGGAGGCAGCAACATGGTGAAGGCTGTAAGGGATGGCAGATTTGTGGGTGTGCGCTGCTCAGCCCACCTTCTCCACCAGGTGGTAACCGAAAGCTTCCGATTGGTGGAGGCTAATTCTGGCGGCGATGGAAGGCTGTCCAAAGTGGTGGACTCTTGCCGGAAGATGGCTGGCCACTTCCATCGAAGTGTGAGGGACAGCCACCTCCTCAGGTTGGAACAGAGGAAGGCAGGCCTTCCAGAACACTGCCTAAAACAGGATGTGGGGACTAGGTGGAATTCAACCCTAGCAATGCTGGAACGCATCCTTGAGCAGCAGAAGGCTCTCCATGCCATGGCCTGTGAACATAATATCGGCATAGAGAGACCTTTAGGCAGGGAGGACTGGGCCATAATTGGGCAGATTGTGGCAGTCCTCAAACCATTCCTCTCTGTGACAGAACATCTGAGCCGCGAGGATGCCAGCATTGCTAATGTGCTGCCGCTTTTTAACCATCTTCAGACTAAATTGGAGCGGTTCATGTCAGCTCAGGAACCTTTGCCTGGTGGTGTCCCTCAACCTGATGTGTTGGCTCTGCTCAAGACATTTCTCTTGGAATTGGGCAGGCGCACGCAGGATTTGACCGCCTCTTGCCCAGAACTGATGCTGGCTGCCATGTGTGACCCTCGTTGCAAGGGCAAAATGGCTGTGCAGTGCAGTGCTCTCACAACATGGCGGGACAGACTGATTGACAGGGTGCGTCAGAGGGAAAGGCAGATGGTAAGGCCGCAAGAGCTGGGAGAGGAGGAAGAGGAGGAAGAAGATATTGAAAACCCCCTCTCCCATGCAACAGCATCTACTGATTCTGAAGTGAGCAGCAGAGCTCCTGCCAGCGGTCGCGGAGCATCTTCTTCCGTCTTGACTGAGGCATTTGACACCCTAATGGGAACCTCCAGCAGCATAGTGCGCCCCAGGAAACGCATTTCATCAAAGGAGGTTGTCATGACATATTTGTCATCCCCACCAGTGCACCCCACCACAGATCCTATGTCTTTTTGGCAGGAGAAGAGCGAGGAGTGGCCTGCCCTCGCAGATATTGCCAAGGAGCTACTGTCCTGCCCTCCAACAAGTGTCCAGAGTGAGCGGGTGTTTTCTGTGACGGGAAACATCCTGTCACCCCAAAGATCACAGTTGTCCCCCCAGCTAATGGAGCAGTTAGCATTTTTGAAAATAAATTTGCCAAAGCTGGGGTACCCCTCCCTTACTCTGGACATTCCTTGAACTCACTGACTGACTGTCTGCACTCTGCAGCAGAGATGGCCTCTTGGTCTTAGACTCTTTAGTTGGACCCTGTCCCTCCCCACAATCAAAGTTTCTTAAATGCCCAAAAAATATTTATACCCATTCAATTGTTGTTCGATGTGCCAAATGTAATTATACTAATCCACAAGCTGGTAAACGCTGTGGCCTGATGTTCCCCAATGTGCCCCAATAATATGCCATGTGCCCCAGTATGCCCTGATGTGCCCCAATATGCCCTGATGTGCCCCAATATGTTTGGGTGGGGGAAGGGGAGTGTTTTTGTTTTCTGCCATTGCAGAAGGGAACTAACTACTGTTATTAAGTTAAGTTATTAATAATTTATTGTTGGAGTTGCTTTATGCTTTAGAGAGACCTAATAAACATTTCTATGTTCAGTTGTACAGTAGTGTCTGTCACCTTATTCTGTCCTATATGTCTGCCTGGCTACCTTGGATGGGGAATGGGATGGGGTGGGGGACAGAATGTATAGCTCGCTTTGCAACACTCCTTTTGAGTTGCGGAGCAGGCGGAGGAGGGAACTTTTTATTTCTGTGTCAATGTGGCTTATCACAGTGTGTCTATGTGTCTAGTGTGCTGTAAACATAAACACCTCCCTCAACAAAATCAAGCACTAAAGACTGCTGGTTTTATTACTTCAAAACAACTTTATTTTTACACACAAAATAAAAGTATAAAATAATATATTAGATTTGAACAAACAAACAAAATAGCTATGGTCCTGGAGCACGCAGTGGATGCTGGTTTCATCATGATGGAGAGGCTTCTCGGCTGCTCATGGTGGTGGTAGAGCTAGTACCAGGCAATGGAGCATTGTGTCTGGAAATTGCTTCCAGCAAACATAATTTGCAATGCTCCATTGCCTGGTTCTGTTGTAGGTTGAACCGGACCCACATCCTTTCCATATCATCAGTGTGGTTTCTGATGGCACGGTGGAGGGTCCGGTTCAACCTACGATTCTCCCTCTGCATTTTTTTGTTGGCTTTGGCCAGCCTCCGCATCTCTGTCAGCAGGACAGTTGTCTGACTCGGTGTTGGTGGTGGCAACTGCGGCACTGGCTGCTCCTCTGGAGGGTGAGGCAGTGGAGGACGTACAGGGGGGGCAGCTTCCTGTGGCCCTAGAGTCTGCTTCTGGGCCAAAGGGGTCAGCTCGGTCTCATCCCGGAGCGAAATCCCGTCTGACAGGTCTTCTTGTTGATCTGAAATAGACGAGATAGCCAATGTTGATGCTAGCATTCAAAGAAATTGATTTCTAGAGATTATAATAAAAACATATTTTATTCCTTTTTATTTTGACATTGTCCTTTAAAAAATAAATACTATTTGTGTAACATATACATATATTCCTATTACAAGGAATGTATTGTAAACATCCTTTGTAATAGAAAAAAACAATGACAGGTCCTCTTTAATGTGAAATCTGGGGTCAAAAAGACCTCAGATCTCATATATTATCTACACAAAAATACAATAAAAAATTAATATAAAAAGAAATGTCATATTCTTCTCCCCCACCCAAAAAAAAAACCCTTTAAGATTGGAGGGCAGAAGTGGACCTGATCGTCTCCACCGCCTCTTTGGCCCCTGATAAAAGTGAACTTGCGGCAAGTCCGCCGCAGTAACCAATTTTATCTGAAAGAGGACCGCCCGCTGAAGAAGATACCGGGGTTATGGCAGCTATCTGCTGCCATAACAATGGTGGTCCTCTTCAAACAGCCGACATATAACTGCGGCGGGTGGTCCTTCCTTAAGTTTTTAAGGGAACAGTTTTCTTTTTTTTTTTTAAACAAACGCTTTCAATAAAAATAGGTTTGTTTTTCTCTTTATAATATATAGCAAAGAATTTATTTTCACTACTCTTCTAAGTTCCACCCTAGTTACTAACTTACTGTTACTGGTGGCTGTCTGATTG
The DNA here is from genome assembly GCA_028564925.1 of Lithobates sylvaticus. Taxonomy (NCBI): domain Eukaryota; kingdom Metazoa; phylum Chordata; class Amphibia; order Anura; family Ranidae; genus Lithobates; species Lithobates sylvaticus. The sequence continues at coordinate 233,327,966 of CM053032.1, forward strand.
TAGTGGCGTTCAGATACTAAGATCAGATGCATTTCCAAATATTGTAGTAATAGAATAAACAATTATAGGTTACAATACTAACAGTGGGGTCTATTTACTAAAGGAAAATACACTTTCCACTACAAGTGCACTTGGAAGTGCAGTCGCTGTAGATCTGAGGGGGACAGTCATGCAAGGGAAAAAAAACAGAATGTTTGTTTGTACACGATTGGAAGATAAAATCAGCAGAGCTTCCCCTCAATTCAGAGTTTCTCCTCAGATTTACAGCGACTGCACTTCTGGGGAGGACTTCCCCTCCAGCTGTTTGTAATAACAGACAAGCGGCTGCTAGTGCTTAGCCACATTGGTTGTTAAAAAACAGCACCGGACGGGTGATGTCTGCCGCTGCAAGCATCACCCGAGTACAACACCTTGAAGCACTATATTGGTAAGTTTGTCAACGATAATTACAAAAAAAGGGGCCACCATTAATCGGTAGACCCCTAGTTTGGGGTGTGTGCTGTGTGTATGAACTTAAAAATGGATGGTTGTAGCTTTTTTTATGTGTTTGTGAACTTAGTGTGGATGATGGTGCCTTGTGTCCTTTTTTCTTTATATTGGCAGCTTGCGTATTCTAGTACTTACGTCGAGGAGAAATGGGGCGTTGCTTCCTGGCAGAAGGAGCTGATGCTGGAGGGTCTGGGATATGGCAGCTCAGGCTTTCTGTTAAGATAGAATAAAGAGTTATGGTAACCACTTCTGGACCAAGCCTATTTATGACAGTTATTGTTTACAATTTAAAATCAAAACTTTTTTCTAGAAAATTACTGAGAACCACAAACATTATAATTATATATATATATATGTGCACTGTGTGTGTATTTGCACAGCGGCCTTTCAAAAGCAATTTTAGGTGAGAAATTAACTGAATTAAAAACATTTTTTTTTTACAGTAAATGTATTTAGCCCAATTTTTGGGGATATTGCGATAGTCGATGTTACTCCAAGTAAAATAGATAGATATCGAACATGTTATGGTTTAAAATTGCAAACGCTCTTGGAATCGCGATAAACTACGGTACTTAACTACTTCCCACCCGGCCACTGTACATAGACGGCCGGGTGGGAGCCGTCTACTTCTGATCTGACGTTCTGGAACGTCCTTCTGAAGTAGAGGGATCGCGCGCGTGCCAGCGCAGTGGCGCGATCCCGATGCGGCCGTGTCACCCGGACACGGCGCATCTCGGATCGGCAGGAGGGGTCGGTGATTGGCCCTCCTGATCACATGACGGCCGTGTCGAATCACAGCCGTCATGTGATGTAAACAAACAGCCGTTTGCTAGGCAATCGGCTCTCCTCTCCTCACACGGAAGTCGTTGGTGAGGAGAGGAGAGCGGATCACTCCAGCCGGCTGGTGATCAGTGAGTATTAGCTGTTTTTACAGCTTTTTACTCACTGATCACCAGTGTAGTGTCCCCACAGTGTAAACACACATGTCCCCACACATGTCCCCAAAACACACATGTCCCCTAATAAAAACACATGTCCCAAAATAATAAAAACACATGTCCCTCACATATGTCCCGGTAAAATAACATGTGTCAATGATTATCTGCACACATATGTCCGTGATCACCTGCACACAGTCATCTGTACATGATCATTTGCGTACATATGTCCGTGATCACGCGAACCAATTATTAATATACACTTAACGTAATTTTTTTGACCAAAAATATGTAGAAGAATACGTAATTTTACGTATCGGCCTAAACTGAGGAAAAAAAATATTTATTTTTATATTTTTGGGGGATAATTTTTATGACAAAGTAAAAAATATTGATTTTTTTTTAAAAATTGTTGCTCTTTTTTTGTTTATAGCACAAAAAATAAAAACCGCAAAGGTGATCAAATAAATACCACCAAATACCACCCTATTTCTGTTCAAAAAAATACGCCAATTTTGTTTGGGAGCCACGTCGCACGACCGCGCAATTGTCACTTAAAGCGACGCAGTGCCGAATCGCAAAAAGTGCTCTGGTAAGGAAGGGGGGAAAATCATCGGGGGCTGAAGTGGTTAAATACAATAAATAGATGTTTGTTATTATGTTTGCTTTGTGTTGGTTAGGTAGGTAGTAGGTACTCACCACTGCCAGAATATTGAGGGGGGCATGAAGCAGAAGCAGCTGTTCCTGTTCCCTCCTCCACGGATGATGACATTGATCGATCTGGAAAACATGAATGTAAAGCAAAACGTAAGTCTCACATGCCGCAGTCATAAAAAATATAGTGAGCTGCAAACAACAACCATATAACTGCAATATATAATGATAGATTTTATTTTACTCACCAGCTCTCAGTCTCTGGTGCTTGGCGGCGGATCTGGCACTGGCAGTGCTCACTCCAGGGGGCGGGGCATCTTCGTGAAGTAGGAGGCCATCCTTAAGCTCTGCCTCCCACTGTCTAAATAAGACAGTCTTGCCTCCTCCAGTGGCCTGCCTCTCAATTTTTTTATGGACAGAGGCCCGACAATCATAAAATCTGCAAATGAAAATAGTATATTTAGTAAATATACACACGTTAATATTATTTTTATTTTACATGTTACTTTTCTGTGTCTGTCTGTGTCAAATAAATATATTAAATATATTTGTGTTACGTTCAAATCAGTTTATTACTCAAAGCCTACTGTGTGTGTTTTTCACAAATATGGGGTGTGTTCTAAGAGTGATATAAAATTTGAATAATTATTACCTGTGCCTGACACCAGCGGTGGTCCTGCGAACCTTGGACAGGGCATTCACAGAGTCCCGGACTCGATCCCAGGCTGCTGTCTTCTGGGCAGTAGGGACGTTGAGGCTGAACAATGTGGCCTTGTCCCTCCTAACAGCAGCCACCAGAGCAGCGTTTTCCTGGGGGGTAAAGACTGGCCCCCTTGTTGATGACGTCATCGTCTTCTGCTGCTGCTTGCGTTTGGTTCGCTGGTGGTCGCCGGTGTCAGACATTTCATCTTCTGATATGGGGGGGGGCATACGCCTCTTTTTTTGGCCATGCTCCCGCTCCCGCTCCACTCCACTTCCATGGCCATGCTCCCTTCCACTCTTCATCTCCTCTTCACGCCTCCTCTCCCCTCCGCGCTTCCTCTCCCTGTCCCCTCCGCGCTTCCTCTCCCTGTCCCCTCCGCGCTTCCTCTCCCTGTCCCCCCTACTACGCTTCCTCTCCCTGTCCTCTCTACTATGCTTCCTCTTCTCTACTCTTCCCTCCTCTCTCCTCAACCCCCCACTGATCCTCCTCTCACCCCCACTCCAGTCCCCTCCACTCCTGTGCTCCCCTCCACCCCCTGACCCTCCACTCCTCTCTCCTCCACTCTTCTCCCCTCCACTCATCCGGCGCTCCCCTCCACTCATCCGATCCCCTCCACTCATCCGGCGCTCCCCTCCACTCATCCGATCCCCTCCACTCATCCGGCGCTCCCCTCCACTCATCCGATCCCCTCCACTCATCCGATCCCCTCCACTCATCCGGCGCTCCCCTCCACTCATCCGATCCCCTGAGTCCTCTCCACTCTCACTCACAACAACAACTTTCAAACCAACACTCTCACTCACACATACATTCTCACTCCCAGACATTCTAATTCCACACAAATCACAAATTCAGTCCACACAAAAACAACAACCACAACTCCAACAATACCACTCTCTCTGCTCTCAGTCTCTGCTCTGCTCTCTCTCTGTTCCTCCCTCACTACACTACAGTCACACGGAGTCACACGGTCTCTCTAAATTACATCCAGGGGCCGGCCTCTCAAAACTACATCCAGGGGCGGAGACTATAGGCACATGTCAAAAACGAAAGTAAAGAATAAACGAGATTTCGAATAGTTACGAATAACAGCGATGTATTAGAAAAGTACGAATCCATTCGACGCATGCAGCGCCGCAGCGCCACTGTGTCAGACATGTAAATTTACGAATCAACGACCAAAAAGAAAAAAGTTACGAATGTACGAATCCATTCGAAGCGCGTTAGCCAGCGCCATTGTGAGAGAGTGAGAGACACGTAAAATGACGAATCAGTAAACCAAAAAAAAAAAAAGTTACGAATCCATTCGAAGCACGTTAGACATCGCTATTGTGAGAGAGAGACGCGTAAAATGACAAATCAACAAACCAAAAAAAATAACGAATTTGAGAATCCATTCGAAGCACGTTAGACAGCGCCATTGTGAGAGAGTCAGAGAGACACGTAAAATGACGAATCAACAAACAAATAAAAAAAGTTACGAATCCATTCGAAGGACGTTAGACAGTCACAGCGCAATTGTGAGAGAGAGACACGTAAAATGACAGATCAACAAACAAAGAAAAGTAACGAATTTAAGAATCCATTCGAAGCACGTTAGGCAGCACCATTGTAGAGACACGAAAAATGACGACTGAACAAACAAAAACAAAAAAAGTTAAGAATGTACGAATCCATTCGAGGCACGTTAGACAGGGCCATTGTGAGAGAGACACGTAAAATGACAAATCAACAAACAATAAAAAGTAACGAATTTAAGAATCCATTCGAAGCACGTTAAGAATAAGCAGCGCCATTTTAAGAGACACGGAAAATTACGAATCAACAAACCAAAAAAAAAGTTACGAATGTACGAATACATTCGAAGCACGTTAGACAGCGCCATTGTAAGAGAAAGAGAGACATGTAAAATGACCAATCAACAAACCAAAAAAAGTAACGAATTTACAAATCCATTAGAATAACGTTAGGCATAGGCAGAGCTATTGTCTACACAGTACACACACACACAATAGACTGTTGTTATGCAACCTTAATACGTTTTCGGATATTATTCGTAGAGTGTCGCTATTCGTTAACCAAATTAACGATTCTTACGATTCGTACGAAATCCGTATTTCGTACGAATCCGAATTAAATTCCGTATACGAAACCCGAATTACGAATTTTTTTGGATACGAAATAAAACGGAACGAAACGAAACGTATTTTTTGACGGATCCCATGTCTATTAAAAACACAATGAGCCGAGTCCCTTGGAATTTTGCAACCACTGAGGGAAGGATTTACAATACACAGGTGCATCTCAAAAAATTTGAATATCATCAAAAAGTTCATTTATTTCAGTAGTTCAATTCAAAAAGTGAAACTCATATTATATACAGTAGATGCATTACACACATATATTTCAAGCATTTTTTTCTTTTAATTTTGATGATTATGGCTTACAACTAGTGAAAACCCCAAATTTAGTATCTCAGAAAATTTAAATATTACATAAGAACAAATAAAAAAACGGATTTTTAATACAGAAATGTTGGCTTACTGAAAAGTATGTCCATATACAGTATAGTACTCAATACTTGGTCGGGGCTCCTTTTGCATGAATTACTGCATCAATGCCGTGTGGCATGGAGACGATCAGCCTGTGGCACTTCTGGGGTGTTATGGAAGCCCAGGTTGCTTTGATAGTGGTTTTTAGCTCTTCTGCATTGCTGGGTCTGGTGTCTGTCATCTTCCTCTTGACAATACCCCACAGATTCTTTATGGGGTTTAAGTCAGGCAAGTTTGCAGGCCAATCAAGCACAGTGATACCATGATCATTAAACCAGGTATTGGTACTGTTGGCAGTGTGGGCAAGTACCAAGTCCTGCTGGAAAATGAAATCAGCATCTCCATAAAGCTGGTCAGCAGAGGGTAGCATGAATTTCCTGGTAGAGGGCTGCTCTGACTTTGGACTTGACAAAACACAGTGGACCAACACCAGCAGATGACATGGCTCCCGAATCATCACTGATTGTGGAAACTTCAAACTGGACCTCATGCAACTTGGATTCTGTGCCTCTCCACTATTCCTCCAGACTCTGGGACATTGATTCCAAATGAAATGCAAAATCTACTTTCATACAAAAAGAGGACTTTGGACCACTGAGCAACAGTCCAGTCCTTTTTTTCCTTAGCCCAGGTAAGACGCATTTGACGTATCTGGTTCAGGAGTGGCTTGACACAAGAAATGCGACAGTTGTAGCCCATGTCATGGATTTGTCTATGTGTGGTGGCTCTTAAAGCCCTGACACCAGCCATAGTCCACTCCTTGTGAATCTCCCCCAAATTCTTGAATGGCCTTTGCTTCACAATCCTCTCAAGGCTGCGGTTATCCCTGTTGCTTGTGCACCTTTTTCTACCACACTTTTTCCTTCCACTCAACTTTTCATCAATATGCTTGGATATAGCACTCTGTGAACAGCCAGCTTCTTTAGCAATGACCTTTTGTGACTTACCCTTCTTGTGAAGGGTGTCAATGACTGACTTCTGGACAACGGTCAAGTCAGCAGATTTCCCCATGATTGTGTAACCCACTGTTTCTCAACTCCAGTGCTTAAGTAACCCCAACAGATCATGTTTTCAGGATTTCCCTCAGATGAAACGGCTGTGATAATTACTAAGGCAGTGAAACTGATCAAATCACCTGTGCAAAATAATGGAAAGCCTGAGAACATGACCCGTTTGGGGGTACTTGAGGACTGGAGTTGAGAAACATTGGTGTAACCTACTGAACCAGACTGAGAGACCATTTGAAGGCTCAGGAAACCTTTACAGGTGTTTTGAGATAATTTGCTGATTAGAGTGTAACACCATAAAGCCCCATACACACGGTCGGATTTTCCGATGGATCCTGTCCTATCGGACAATGTTGTCGGAAATTCCGACCGTGTGTAGGCACCATCGGACAGTTTCCATCGGATTGTCCGACGGACAAAGTTCTATCTCCTGCTGGATAGATTTTTCGACAACAAAGTCCGATCACACCAATTCCGATCGTGTGTATCGAATTCCGACGGACAAAGTGCCACGCATGCTCAGATCACATTACAAGACCAAAGCTATTGGCTACTAGCCTCTACGTAGTCCCGTCGTACGCAACAAACGTCACCACGTTCAGAATGATCGGATTTTTCGACAACAAAGTCCGACCGTGTGTAGGCAACACCAACATCGGACAAAGTACGACGGACATGATCCGACGGACCTGGTCCTCGGATAATCCGAGCGTGTGTATGGGGCTTTAGTCTACAATATTAAACTTTTTCACAAAATTTTCATTTTCTGAGATACTACATTTTGTGTTCTTACTAACTATAAGCCATAATCATCAAAATTAAAAGAAAGAAATGCTTGAAATATATCCCTAACGTTTATTGGAGAACAAAAAAAAAAAACAAGAACCAACACTTTTAGATAACACTTTTTTAATACCACTTTTCACATCAGGGTGTCATGAAGATCCTGCCAGTAACCGACGCACTAGAGTCCCTGGTACCCATTCTCGGGTACCATTGCGCGTGCGCATGCGTGAGAGCGCGCGTGCACATGCGCGCACACACCCGCGCACGAGAGCACGCGCGGGAGGACGGGTGCGCGCCCCTGTTGGCGCCAGTGAGCCTATTTGAATCCGTCTGTCACAGACGGTCCCCGCTGTCTGCTCTACAGCGTTCTGTGTCCTGATACCTGATCTGAAGTTCCTACCAGTGTTTGACCTGACTACCCTTTTGACCCTCCTGCTTTGCGCCTGCACCCGACCTTGGCTTGTCTGTGACCTCTCTCCTGTCTTACCCACCTGTACTGTGTTGCCAGCCTGATACCTGACCCGGCCTGTTTGACAATCCAGTTGCTCTGCTGACCAGTCTGTATGCTGACCCAGTCAGCTGTACTGTTCCAGTCTGCTTTGCTGATCCAGCTGATCCAGTCTGCCTGCTGACCCAGTCTGCTGTGCTGTTCCAGTCTGCCTTGCTGATCCAGTCTGTGGTGCTGATCCAGTCTGTCTGCTGACCCAGTCTGCTGTGCTGTTCCAGTCTGCTTTGCTGATCCAGCTGATCCAGTCTGCCTGCTGATCCAGCCTGCTCCGCTGACCCAGTCTGCTGTGCTGTTCCAGTCTGCCTTGCTGATCCAGTCTGTGGTGCTGATTCAGTCTGCTTGCTGATCCAGTCTGTCTGCTGTTCCAGTCTGCTTTGCTGTTCCAGTCTGCTTTGCTGTTCCAGTCTGCTTTGCTGTTCCAGTCTGCTTTGCTGTTCCAGTCTGCTTTGCTGTTCCAGTCTGCTGTGCTGTTCCAGTCTGCTTTGCTGATCCAGTCTGCTGTTCTGATCCAGTCCACCCTACTCACCTTGTCCGCTGAGCTGATCCAGGGATCTCTCGTTACCGGTCCTACAGTCCTGCCAGGCACCTGTGCCCCTCTTGACTCCTGGTCTCCCTGTCACCTTACCAGGGGACCGAGAGTGGGAGCCGCAAGGGAGGCCCTCCTCTGCTAAACCAGACTCATCACCACCAGGTGCGTGACACAGGGTGCTTGCACTGTCCTACCTACATAAAAGAATCCACAAGGGCACCTCAACCCGTACACAACAAATTGAGTGCAACAACAATTAAATCACTCACGTGGTGGATGCCAAATCCTTGGTCTTTCTTGACCTCGAATTGGCTTGGGATGGGATAGTAACATCGCATCCAAGACCCATTTCAAGGAGACGGTGGGCAACTCGACCCTCCATTGGGACAGTTGCCACCATCCCAGGTGGAAGAACATACAGTAGGTGACCGCAATCTTGTGTCAATCTCAACGCTTTTATCGGCGAGATTGACACCTTGCGAGCCCCGTCGCGGGAGCCAGCGCTGAGCTGGCTCGCATCAGGAAAGGACAAATTTGTTTTTTCCATTACCAATGAGCGACAAGCATTGCTGACATTGAGGCCGGGTTCACACTGGTGCGGGGATCCGACTTGGATCCCCGCCAATACCAGGCACTGTGTTTGGTATGAATCATGAGGGGGAACTCCACGCCAAATTTTATATAAAAAACCGGCATGGGTTTCCCTCCAAGAGCATACCAGGCCCTTAGGTCTGATGCAGATTTTAAGGGGAACCCATAGGGCAGCATTTCAAAGTATATCTCAACCTGGTTGAGAAACCCTCTGCATTGGACTGGATCCCCCCAAATTTCTGGGGAAGTGGAGCGTAACCAGACATACCTCTTATAGCGGTAATACTCTAGGCGGGTGCCTGCACAGAGACTGGAGCAGCAGCAGGGATGGCCTGCAACACAGGTTGTACCGGAGCAGCCACAGTGGTAGATTCCAACAAGTGGATTGACTGCATCTTCTGAATTCATGGCCTTCGCTTACTGTCAGAAACCATGAATCAGACTTAGACAGAAGTACAGTTTAATCACACTTGTTTAATAATAATAAAAAAAGGTAAACAGAGTAAACGTGGTCCAAACATAGCCAGAGTTCAGGAACCGGAACGAATAGTCAGACAAGCCAAAACATCAGGGAGCCAGAGAACAGCGTAGTAGAACAGCAAGCATGATCTGGAGCCAGAAGGAATGTCAGTCAAGCAAGTCTTTTACAGGAACACAGGACGTCTCTAGAGATGTGACCAAGGGGAAGGCAGAGATCATCTGGATTGGACGGCTTAAGTAGGCAGGACCGACGAGCATGATCATCAACAGGTGAGTCACTGTAGAGAGATAGGCGCTGGCAATTAGCCAACAGCTGAGCGGCCAGCTCAGAGAAGGAAGGGCTGGGCCCAGCACTGACAGCATCCCAATGGGAAATAAATGTAAAAGAGCTAATAAAAGTCCTGGGTGGCTTCACTCCAACGTAAAAATGCATACAAAAGCAAAGGAGAAGACCTTCAAAAAATACAATGCTGAGGGATCATCATCAGCATTCCAGCTTTACAAAGAATGCAACAAGAAATGTAAGGGTGCGCATTTAACAATTCTATGACACTGCTTGACAGGTATAAACGTAGGAATCTGGCTGCCTCACTGAGACTTCACGCCTCATGGGTAAGAGTTCTTGTACCCTCTTACACATCTCCCCCCCCCCTTTTTTCATGGCTTACTATGGCACTCAAAATAATATCTCATAATGTTCAAGAGTTTAACCTTCCACAGAAGCGCAAAAAGGCTTTTCGCCATTATAAAAGCTTAGGAACTGATATCCTGCTATTGCAGGAGACCTATTTCCAATCATCCTCAATACTTTGATAAGGCCTTCAAACTATTTTATTGCACCACTCATACAGCTAAGTCCCAGGGAGTAGCCATGCTGTTTGACATTAGCCATGTACATAAAGACCCTATAATCCTCCAAGGCATGATACAAGGCCGTGCTACCACTATAGCCTCAGTTTATGCTCCAAATGAGGCCAAGGCATAATTCTTCCAATGCTTTTTTGATACTTTAGATCGATATCTCTCCCCACACTTGGTTGACCGGGGCGATTTCAATCTTACAGCTCACCCGGTGTTAGATAGAAGCAGAGTTACTCCTTCCACAATGGCCTTTCCTAAATCGCTAGTAGGTTACCTCAATGCTTTGCAACTGATTGACGCCTGGCGAGTGCACAATGTGGGCGCTAGATCATATACCTTTCACTCTAATGCCGCACACACAAGAGGATTTTCCATCAGAAAAATCTTGGATGTTTTTTCTGGTGGAATTACGCTCAAGCTTGGCTTGCATACACACGGTCACAGAAAAGTTTGCTGAACTTTCGACCGTCAAGAACGAGGTGATGTACAACACTACGACAAGCCGAGAAAATTAAGTTTAATGGTTCCGAGCATGCGTTGAATTGTTTCCGAGCATGCGTAGGAATTTTGCGCTTCGGAATTGCTACAGACGACTGGAATTTCCAATCTGAACTTTTTCCGACCGAAAAATTGAGACATGCTCTCAATCTTTTGCTGGTAGAAATTCGGCCAGAAAAAGTCTGATGGAGCATACATACGGTCGCATTTTTCGACCAAAAGCTCTCATCGGTCTTTTGCTGGCTGAATTTCCGATCGTGTGTACGTGATATAACCCACATGACAGTTATCTATTGCACCCCAGTTGTCCTCGCCAATTCAGCTGCTGCTGAGATCCAGGTGTGCCCTTGGTCGGATCACCACATGGTGGCGTTCTCAACTGCTCAAATAGGCCTCAAACCCACTTCATACTCATGGAGACTTAACAATGCTCTTCTTACCGATCCTGCTATTATGGACTCACTTAACGATCATTTAGATAACTATTTTACTGAGAATTCATTGCCTGACACGTTCCCAACCACGCTGAGGATGGCCCAAAAGGCGGTCATGCGGGGGCACCTCATTCACCTATCGTTTAAAAAGCATAGAACTAAACTGGCTGATCTACGTTCCCTTACTAAGAAGCTAGACCGGTTGCACAACCGCTATAACCAATCGCCCCCCCCGACCCCCTCGAACAAATCAACTCCAAAAAAAGCGCATTAGACACATTACTATCAGAAGATACAGAAAGGGCTTTAAGGTGGTCCAAGGCTAAATTTCTGCTGTTTAGTAACTCTGCTTCTACGATGTTCACCAGAAAACCTAACCATATGGTTAAACCACCTCATGTATATAAACTGCGAAACTCATCTGGCTCTTTGGTATCTCACCCTAATGACATTCTTGATATCTTTGTCAACTACTACCAGAAACTATTTTGCAAACCAGCGGTGGCTGCTGACCAGGCCTCTCAAGCTTGGTTCACCGATTTTTCGCTGCCCACTCTGTCTGCTTAGCAACTTGAAATCTTGAATGTCCTGTGTACTAGTTCAGAAACTGCAGACATTATTAAGTCCCTTAAATCATCCACAGCCCCTGGCCCAGATGGCTATACAACCACTTACTATAAAAAATTCTCTTCCACACTGACCCCTAGTCACTCTCTATAATCACATTTTAGAGGGTCACCACTTTCCATCAGAGATGCTTTTGGCTAATATGTCCCGTATCCCGAAGCCACACAAAGATCATTCCGCCCCCCAAAACTTTCAAACCATCTAAGTCATCAACGACGACTAAAAAATATTTGGTAGGTTTCTGGCAGACAGACTGGCCTCGGTGATAACCACACTTGTTTCCCCCAACCAAACTGGCTTTATACCGGGTAGGCAAATTACCGATAATACTAGGTTAGTTACTAACATTATCCAAGACGCCAACATAAACTATACACAGGTACTACTCCTTAGCCTCGACATACACAAGGCGTTTGATAGTGTGAGCTGGTCATACCTGGATCACCTACTGCCTAGATTTGGTATTACAGGAGCTTTCATTGAAGGTTTTCACGCCCTATATCAGGATCCCCAAACACGTATTAGGTTGCCGGGCAATAATTCCCAATTCTTCCCACTTCATAGAGGTACGAGACAGGGCTGCCCTCTGTCTCCTCTCCTATTTGCCCTGGCAATAGAACCTCTGTCTAGAGCCATTGCAAATAGTGTTGACATTAGGGGCTACTGAAAAGGACCCAAAGAATTCAAACTTAGCCTTTATGCAGATGATGTCCTCCTGTTCCTGACAAACCCCCTAATCGCACTGCCAAACCTAATGTCCCTTCTGAACTCATTCCAATTATTCTGTCCAAATGTACCGCTATGCCCATCAACATTCCCAACGATTTAGCTAATTCCCTGCAACAACACTTTGACTTCTCCTGATGCACTCAGTCATTCCGCTATTTGGGCATCCAACTAACACCTACCTTCCAAGACCTTTTCCGCCTCAATTATAGTCCGCGTATTATAGTTGCCCATATTAGAACCCTTTTAAAGACCTGGTCCTCATACCGAATCTACTTTTGGGTAGAATCACGGCCATCAAAATGCCAATTTTGCCTAAAATACAATTTTTCTTTAGGACCCTTCCAATCTATGTCTCTAAGTCCTATATAGATTCCATTCAAAGAGATATAAATAAATTTGTATGGCACGCCAAACATCCAAGATTTAACAAATCTTTGCTATACACACCCCAACCTCTCTGAGGTTTAGGCCACCCAGATTTTTGGCGTTAATATTTAGGGGCCAGACTCACCCAGACCACCCAATGGCATACCCCAATTGCTGATATCCCATGGTTACATTTTGAAATGTACTCCCATATTACTTCCTGGATTGCTGTGGTCTAGATCCATTAGAGCAAGAATGTAACACCCCTTAACACTATCATAGGCCAATCCCTGTATCTATGGTCCCTCTACCACAGTGAATTCAAATAAGCCTCCCCACTTGCACCTCTTTACTCCTTTATAGGTGACCCCGACTTTCCCCCAGCTTTCCGACATAGGGACAGTGTAGCCAGATGGAGTTCCAAAGGTCTAACCACCTTTGCAGCCTTCAAAGCTGGCACGCACTTTAAATCGTTCGCCAAACTCCAAACCGAACACGATATACCTCCATCTGAGCATTATCGATATCCCCAAATACAACACTTTTATCTCAATAGAGGCCCCGCACTCAGAACACTCAATTTGAACTAATTTGTGAACACACTTTCAGAGATAGAGGAGTAATCTCACGCATATACAAGATTCTTAATGAAGCATTCTTAGACCAAAAAACGAAACCCAATGACCAGTTGGGAATTGGAAACTAATCTCACGTTCTCATCCCCAGAGCAGGAAGAGATGTTGGAAAATGTATAAAAACTCAATATCTATGTCTACCTGTGAAACTGCTGCCATTAAATTACAAACTAGATGGTATATGACACCCACTAAGCTTCATCCCATATTCCCGGCTGTATCCCTTGTGCTTTCGCGGCTGCCCTGAATCAGGTTCCTTCCTCCACATTTTTTGGAGCTGCAAACACCTTAAACCACTTTGGCAACAGGCAGCCACAAGATCATCCAAGATATCTAGTCACCTGCTTACATTGATGGTACAGATGTGCATTTATATATATATGATATATATATATATTATATTACCAAAATGATTGGGACACCTGCTTTTACACGCACATGAACTTTAATGGCATCCCAGTCTTATGCTGCGAACACACGATAGGACATTGATCAGTCATTCCGACAGCAAAATCCATGGATTTTTTCCGACGGATGTTCAAACTTGTCTTGCATACACACGGTCACACAAAGCTTGTCGGAAATTCCAAACGCCAAGAACGCGGTGATGTACAACACGTACGACGAGCCGAGAAAAATGAAGTTAAATAGCCAGTGCAGCTCTTCTGCTTGATTCAGAGCATGCGTGGAACTTTGTTCATCGGAATTGTGTACACACGATCAGGATTTTGTTGTCGGAAAATTTGAGAACCAGATCTCAAATTTTGTGCGACGGAAATTCCGATGGAAACTGTCCAATGGAGCGTACACACGGTGGAAATTTCCGACAACAAGCTCCGATCACACATTTTACGTCGGAAAGTCCGACCGTGTGTACGGGGCATAAGTCCGTAGGGTTCAATATTGAGTTGACCCACCCTTTCAGCTATAAAAGCGTCAACTTTTCTAAAAAGGCTGTCCACAAGAGTGTGTCTATGGGAATATTTGACCATTCTTCCAGAAGCGCATTTGTGAGGTCAAGCACTGATGTGGACAAAATAGTTACATAGTAGGTGAGGTTGAAAAGAAACCAAGAACACATCCAAGACACTTTGGACAATTTCCAACTTTGTGGGAACAGTTTGGGGTTGACCTCTTCCTGTTATAACTGTGCATCAGTGCACAACGCAAGGTCCATAAAGACATTGATATGTCAGTATTACATTGTATATCCCTGTATGTCAGTATTACATTGTATATCCCGTATGTTGCGGTCGTTCAGGTGATTATCTAATAGTTTCTTGAAACTATCAATGCCCCCCGCTGAGACCACCACCTGTGGAAGGGAATTCCACATCCTTGCCGCTCTTACAGTAAAGAACCCTCTACGTAGTTTAAGGTTAAACCTCTTTTTCTTCTAATTTTAATGAGTGGCCACGAGTCTTGTTAAACTAAAAAGTTTTATCCCTATTGTGGGGTCACCAGTATGGTATTTGTATATTGAAATCATATCCACTCTCAAGCGTCTCTTCTCCAGAGAGAATAAGTTCAGTGCTCGCAACCTTTCCTCATAACTAATATCCTCCAGATCCATTTCCAGTACATCCTTCCTGAGGACTGGTGCCCAGAACTGGACAGCATACTCCAGGTGCGGCTGGACCAGAGTCTTGTAGAGCGGGAGAATTATCGTTTTATCTCTGGAGTTGATCCTCTTTTTAATGCATGTCATTATTCTGTTTGCTTTGTTAGCAGTAGCTTTGCATTGCATGCCATTGCTGAGCCTATCATCTACTAGGACCCCCAGGTCCTTTTCCATCCTAGATTCCCCCAGAGGTTCTCCCCCCAGTGTATAGATTGCATTCATATTCTTGCCACCCAAATGCATTTTTTTTTCCTTTTTCCACTTTGAACCTCATTTCCCATGTAGTTGCCCACCCCATTAATTTGTTCAGATCTTTTTGCAAGGTTTTCACATCCTGCGGAGAAGTTATTGCCCTACTTAGCTTAGTATTGTCTGCATATACAGAGATTGAACTGTTTACCCCATCCTCCAGGTCGTTTATGAACAAATTAAATAGGATTGGTCCCAGCACAGAACCCTGGGGGACCCCACTTCCCACCCCTGACCATTCCGAGTACTCCCCATTTATCAACACCCTCTGAACTCGCCCTTGTAGCCAGTGTTTAATCCATGTACTCACTCTATGGTCCATGCCAACAGTAAACGTACAGTAAACGTTTAGGGGGAACTGTGTCAAATGCTTTTGCAAAATCCAGATACACCACGTCTACGGGCCTTGCTTTATCCAGCTGGCAACTCACCTCCTCATAGAAGGTTAGTAGATTGGTTTGGCAAGAACGATTCTTCATGAATCCATGCTGATTACTGCTAATGATACCGTTCTCATTACTAAAATCTTGTATATAGTCCCTTATCAACCCCTCCAAGAGTTTACATACTATTGATGTTAGGCTAACTGGTCTGTAATTCCCAGTGATGTATTTTGGGCCCTTTTTAAATATTGGTGCTACATTGGCTTTTCTCCAATCAGCTGGTACCATTCCAGTCAGTAGACTGTCAGTAAAAATTAGGAACAATGGTCTAGCAATTACTTGACTGAGTTCCCTAAGTACCCTCGGGTGCAAGCCATCTGGTCCCGGTGATTTATTAATGTTAAGTTTCCCAAGTCTAATTTTAATTCTGTCCTCTGTTAACCATGGAGGTGCTTCCTGTGATGTGTCATGAGGATAAACACTGCAGTTTTGGTTACTGAAGCCCCCCCGATTCCCTTGTGAAGACTGAGGAGAAGAATAAATTCAATACCTTCGCCATCTCCCCATCCTTTGTAACCAGATGCCCTTCCTCATTCTTTATGGGGCCAATATGGTCTGTCCTCCCTTTTTTACTGTTTATATAATTAAAGAATTTCTTGGGATTTTTTTTTCTCTCCTCTGCTATGTGTCTTTCATGTTCTATCTTAGCCGCCCTAATTGCACCCTTACATTTCTTGTTGCATTCTTTATAAAGTCTAAATGCTGATGATGATCCCTCAACCTTGTATTTTTTGAAGGCCTTCTCCTTTGCTTTTATATGCATTTTTACATTGAAGTTAAGCCATCCAGGTCTTTTGTTCGCTCTTTTAAATTTATTACCCAATGGGATTCGATGGCTAATGCCCTTATTTAATATGCTCTTAAAGCAAACCCATCTCTCCTCTTCGTTCTTTGTTCCTAAGATTTTATCCCAATTTATGTCTAGAGATTAATATCGAAACCCCTTTGGATTTGGCTACATCGTTAGAGGCGTGGAAAGCCAGTGGAAAGTGGTGATTCTGTAGTTTTGGAATGTTATCTGATCTGAAGTGGGTTTCCTGTACTAGGGCAATGTGAACTTTGGATTTATGTAAGGTAGATAGCAGAAGAGAACGCTTTTCAGGAGTGTTAAGTCCTTGTATGTTAATAGAATAGAGTTTGAGCTGGTTATGGTTTTGCGGATGTGAGCGAGTGGTGGAAGTGGAAGGCAGTGTATTCGCCATCGGGTATCGTTGGTACGTGTTATAACCAGAGTAAAAAAGAAGAAAAAAAAAAAAAAGAAGAAAAAAAAACCCCCCAAAACACAAAGCACGAGTGCAAAACTATAGCTATGATATCTTGAAGTGGCAAAACCACGTAGAAAAAACCGAAGAGAGGGAGGGTATAAATATACCCTCGGATCTCAGAGAGAAAAAAAAAAAAAAAAAAAAAAAAAGGTAAAAAATATAAAAATAAATACAATTTCGGTAGTTATCAGGGTGTCTGTGGGAGATCCACGTATAAATACGCAAACGTACCACCAGACACCTCTGTGGTGGGGTTGGAACTGACCAGAAGAAGATGGAAGGATAGTAAGTAGATTTGGATGAAATCTCCCTATTGCCCGACTATGTTGCCTAATTAGAGAGGATGACAATAAACCGACGTTCGGGGAGTGAGTGATGGAGTACAGTAGGCTAGACCATGGAGGCAAGGGAGGCTGAGTAGGTGAGAGTGAATAGATGCCTAAGAGGTAATTAGGCGTAAGTAACAAAATCGCATGAGGACAAGTGTATGACAATACAGGGATCTCATTGAAAATATTCAAAGCGAACGCTAACATTAAAAAGTCATGCTCTAACAGGTAGAATATGGCATTGAGAATGTTGTCACATAGCATTCAAAGACTGAAGCAAGGAACAATAATCACAACACTGTCGGAACATTAGCATGTCAGGAATAACCACAATCTTGGAGAGCAATAAAACCTGTAAGCGAGATCTGAATGCTGTTGTTCTCCCTTTTTATATTGTTTATATACTTAAAGAATTTCTTGGGATTTTTTTTGCTCTCCTCTGCTATGTGTCTTTCATGTGAAGTTGGCTCTTTTGAAATTCAGTGTCTTTGTAGTCCTCTTATGTTTCCTATTTGTGTGATTTATACGGAAGCCAATTGACCTGTGATCATTGTTCCCTAAATTGCCCTGTATTTCCACATTCGTGATCAGGTCTGTATTGTTGGTAATCAGTAGATCCAGTAACACTTTATTTCTAGTTGGTGCGTCTACCATCTGACCCATAAAATTGTCCTGCAAGACATTTAGGAACTGGCAAGCTTTAGATGAATGCGCTGTTCCCTCTGCCCAGTCTATGTCTGGATAATTAAAATCCCCTATTATGATAACACTTCCCATCCTTGCTGCTAATCCAACTTGTGATAGGAGATCCGTCTCCCCCTCCTCCCTCAGGTTAGGGGGCCTATAGCATACTCCCAGTATTATTTTCCCCTTAGCTTCATCCCTTTGGAGCTCTACCCATAAGGATTCCACCTCCTCCCTAGCTCCCTTGGTGATGTCATCTCTCACATTCACTTGTACATTATTCTTGATATATAGGCATACCCCTCCCATTTTTTACCCTCTCTATCCTTGCGATAAAGGGTATACCCTTGAATGTTTGCCAGCCAATCATGAGAGCTGTTGAACCAGGTCTCTGAAATTTCCACAAAATCCAAATCTTACTCGTACAATAGTAACTCTAGTTCACCCATCTTGTCCGCCAGGCTCCTGGCATTGGTGAACATGCCACATAGTTTAGACCGGTCGCATATTAGCCTCTTATTGGGTTTTCCAAGATTGCAACTAGGACTTGCTTCTATACTTACCTTGGGTTTATAAGCTGTTGTTAAGTAAAATATTTTAACCACTTTAAGACCAGCCTTGTTTTGGATTTTAGGTGTTTACGTGTATTTATTGCTAGAAAAGTACTTAGAACCCCCAAACATTATATATTGTTTTTTTTTCTAACACCCAAGAGAATAAAATGGCGGTGGCTGCAATAATTTTTTTTACACCGTATTTGCGCAGCGGTCTTACAAGCGCACTTTTTTGGGAAAAAATTTAATTTTCTGAATAAAAAAATAAGACAACAGTAAAGTTAGTCCAATTTATTTATATATCGTGAAAGATAATGTTACCCTGAGTAAATTGATACCCAACATGTCACGCTTCAAAATTGTGCCCGCTCGTGGAATGGCGCCAAACTTTTACCCTCAAAAATCTCCATAGGCGACGTTTAAAAAATTCTACAGGTTGCATGTTTTGCGTTACAGAGGAGGTCTAGGGCTATAATTATTGCTCTCGCTCTACCAATTGCGGCGATATCACATGTGTGGTTTGACCACCGTTTTCATACGTATGCGTTCGCTTCTGCACTCGAGCTCGTCGGAACGGGGCGCTTTAAAAAAAATTTTGTTTTTATTTATTTTACTTGATTTGATTTATTTTTACACTGTTTTTTTTAAAAAAAAATTGAATCACTTTTATTCCTATTACAAGGAATGTAAACATTCCTTGTAATAGAAAAAAAGCATGACAGGTCCTCTTAAATATGAGATCTGGGGTCAAAAAGTCCTTCGATCCCATATTTGGACTTAAATGCAAAAAAAAAAAAAAATTGTCATTTGAAAAAATGACAACAGAAAAATGTTCCTTTAAGAGGTATGGGCGGAAGTGACGTTTTGACGTCGCTTCCGCCCTGCTATGGTTTAGAGATGGGTGGGGGGCCATCTTAGCCTCACTCCTCTCCATACCAAGGAAGTGACAGGACCCGATCGCCTCCGCCGCTACCGACAGCTCCGGAGGGCGCGGGAGAGCAGCAGGAGGGGTGGGGGCACCTCTCCCGCCGCCGATAACGGTGATGTCGCGGCAAATCCGCTGAGCAAACCACTATTATCGTAAACACGACCGGCACCTGAAGAGATGGATATCTCGGTTGTGGCAGCAGTTGCTGCTGTTACTGGGATATTCCTCTTCAAAAAAGGGACATCATCGTGCGATGGTCGTAAAGTGGTCTATACAAAAGGACTATACAAGCTGGTGTGATGCTCCCTTCCTTTCAGAACTTTAGTAAACTTCTCTGGGGGGTCCAGCAAGACCTCACAGTTGCTGGTGAGCAATCTCTATGGCCGTAAACCACCCTTTTAGTTACAACGCATCTCCACGATGTTCAGCTCTCCTACATCACAAAGGCTTCTTTTTTTTTCCAAGGGCAATTAACATTTTGATTTCTCTTGACTTTCTGCCCTAAAGATAATGTCCTCCATGCCAAATAATGAGGACCAAATAATGGACCTCTTCACTGGACACACACACAGTACCTGGCAATGGTTCTAACTCTTTCCCACTATATCGAAACCTAGAAAAAAAGATTTTGCCTGGAGTTCTGTCTTATGCCGCGTACACACGAAGGGACTATCCCGCGGGATTATCCGCTGGACCGAAGTCGAGCGGATAATCCCCTCGTGTGTGGGCGCCGGCGGACTTTTTTTGCCCAAAGTACGGCGGACTAAAGTTTTAAGTTTTGTTTTAAAATTATCCGCTGGACTTGGCAGTCCGGCGGACAATCCGGCCGTGTGTAGTATGGTCCGGCGGACCAAAAAGGACTTATGCTCAGTAGCAAGTATTTTTCTAGGATTTTTCGTTTTCTAGTCCCGTCGTACGTGCTGTACGTCATCGCGTGAACCGTCGGACTTTTTGCGTGATCGTGTGTGGTCAAGTCCGTTCGCTTTTTAGTCCAGCGGACCCAGCTGGAAAGTCCAGCGGATTGTCCGCTGGACTTAGGTCCGCCGGCAAAAGTCCGTACGTGTGTACGCGGCATTAATAATACTAATTTGAACCTTAGCCTTGTCAGCTACAGGAACTAAGACAAAATGATTGGCTTTTTCAATTAGAAAATGATTGGAGTTTTTCTTTAGAGGGTTAATGTCTGGCAGGAATGTTTTGTTTCTGAATTTTTATAGAACTTCCAGAGTTCCGGAATCAGTTATTAAGGTCTTAGCGACCTGGTTGCCAGGCCTCATCAGCGTTGACAGCCATTATTCAGTATATTTCCTCTGCATTCCTCTCACCATGGTCGGCCAGGCATAGCAACGGCGTTATGCACCAAATTACGTGTATTATTCAGCGATGGCTAGTCATTTGTAAACGATTTCACTCAGAAAGTTTCTGGTTACTAAGCAAGTTTTAATTGCGGTGCAGTGTTAGTTCTAAAAGTAAAACTTTTAAAACGTAAAGTAAAAAAAAAATGTTTACCGAGACTATCTTTGAAAAGGAAATTTCACATTTCTTCTGAACATCGGAAGCTTAGAGGTAGAATAATGTGCAATATTCCTTTTCACCAAGAGAGGTCACTTTCACATTTTATTTGCCGAAAGTCTTGGACTAGGAATAGACAGAAGCATATCATGTATTCATTGAAGTGCAGCAACAGATTTGGCCAGAATTTTGTAATTTCGTCATCCACTTTTTGTGATTTCAAGACATCTCTGCCATAATATACATTAAATACATAATATACATAATATGCATTCTGGAGGGCGACCCCACTTTACAGATTCTGCTTCTTTTTTTTCGCCCTCCTCCTTCCATCCAACTAATTTCTTCAGTGTTGTCACATGAAAAGATATAATAAGGGAGTGCGCATGCGCGGAGTTCCGAAGATGGCCGCTTAGCCAGGAGCTCCGCTCTACCTCAGACAAACGGAACCCATTGCCAGCTTCACAGCACCCCAGAGCGGCGGTAAAAGAGACCGCGGTATCCACGAACGAAGGGGAATCACCCCATATGCTCAGACCGGAGATTAAACGCAGCTTGGAGCCACAATTTGTGAGTCTGGATCCGGCCGGCGGATCCAAGATGGCGGCCGCGTCGAGGCAGCACCAGGCCTACACTGAGGGAAGACTTGAGGGGAGACAGGTAATGACTCCTACCGCCCTACATTTCACACCGGTGACACAAGGTTTCACACAGCAGGACCTGTCTCCCTCACCAGCATCCACAGAAGCCCTAATAGGCCGTTCTATGGACGGACCCTCAGTCTCTTCTGCAGAGCCTCCCACTGCTTTTCAAGCTATTCCTCTACACACTGATCCTTTGTCAGCTTCACTCACTATGGATGAACTATATTTGAAATTATCAGACCTACTTTCTCTAACAGCAGCCAAAATCACAGGAGAGCTTAAACAGGACTTTCAGAACTTAGGCACCAGAATTGACTACATAGAGCACAAGATGGAACAAACTGTTGCCATGACTAACCAAACCTCTGACCACCTACACACAGTACAAGATCAATTGGATATCGCCTTATCCAGAATTGACGATTTGGAAAATAGGTCAAGAAGGTACAACGTCAGGATCAGAGGACTCCCTGAATCCGTTACCAACATACCGGCTGCGGTACAAAATATGATTCAGGCCCTAATCCCAAATGTGCCTCAGCACCGCTTGGAACTAGACAGAGCACATAGAGCTCTGGGACCTCCCAGGAAAGATGGAACCCCAAGAGATGTCATCGCGAAACCGCACTTCTACGCCATCAAAGAAGAAGTGATGAGACAGGCACGCTCAGCTCCCAAAGTCTTATGTCTTGGTCATCCTGTACAATTATTTGCAGATCTCTCTCCTTCCACCATGCAACGCAGACGCTCACTAAAACCCCTGCTTCAGGTCCTTTCACAGAAAGACATTAAATACAAGTGGGCCTTTCCATTTGCAGTGAGATTCACAGATAGCGGAAAATCTTATTCTTTCTCGACATTTCCTGAAGGCGAAAGATTGTTGCTGCGACTCAATCTCATTTCCCAAGAAACAGAAATGGAGGTGTCCCCCAACTTACCCGGATCTTCCAAGAGACCAACCCCGACGAGCCCGGTATCACCGCTGTGGAACAAGACCAAAATAAAGAAATCCAAGGACAATGGCCCATCTTGATGACCACTAAGGGGACATGAACTGTCCTACGTCCCTTGGTTCTAACTTGATTCTGGTCTTATTAGACTCAGATACCTGTCGCTGTTCATTGTGAACACAGGCTTTTTTTTTTTTTTTTTTTTTTTTTTTTTTTTTTGGTTTAGTTTATATTTGGTGTCTTTAATACATCTAGTTTCACAGGAGTTGGTCGGTCCTGGACCGGTCAATTCTGGAGAATTACACACCTACACGGTGAACGGGTGCCCCCCGTCCGCACCCCAATAAGGGGCGAACGGGGGGCACCTAATGTGAAAAAATACATTGTATGCCTGTCCGCTTTTTTTTGCATACTTTTTCTGGACGGCTGTGATCCACTTACCTCCTACAATGTTATGGGGTTTCCTGTCTGAGGTAGGCTCCTTGTGCCTCCACCTCACCTTCTGGTTCCTATTGGTACCCGAGGGTGCGACTGTCTGTCCCATTTGGGAGCAGACATTGTTACCTATACGGTAGTAGCCCCTAGGGGGTGTCTCCACCCCTGGGGACTGTTTTTTTTGTTAGGAGACGATTTTATTTTCTTTCCCACTCTTCCTCCTTTTTCTTTTCTTTTCCCTCTTCCCATGTCCCTCCTTGTGATTTGGTGCCTAATGAGATTTATCTTTTCAGAACAACCACCTTCATTGTTGGCTTCCAGTTCCCCAAGGCCAGGAAGAGGTTATCCTAAGTCTAACAACCAAGCAGACAGAAAACTTCCAAAGGTGAGTGACGAGGTATGCCGAGCTGCCGCTCCTCCCACACCTAATGGCTGACACACCACAACCGCATCTCAAAATTGCCTCCCACAATGTGCAAGGCCTAAACTCACCAATCAAAAGGAAAAAATTATTTTCACACTACAAATCCCTTAAATTGGATATTTTGTTGATTCAGGAGACTCACTTCCCAATGCGGTACAGTCCCAAATTCATACATGCTCACTACCCTCACTTCTACCTTGCCAAGGTAGAGAACAAAACGAGAGGGGTTGCAATTTTTTTGTCAAAATCGTGTGGCTTTACTCTCTTATCTGAACACAGAGATGTGGAAGGGAGGTTCCTCTTGGTCAAGGGGACTATAGGAGATCATATTTACTCCCTAGTATCCTATTACGCCCCAAACAAAGGTCAGGAACAGTTCTTTAAACGGATCCTAAACGAACTTTCTCCTCTATTAGAGGGCACGGTGATTTGGGGGGGAGACTCTAATATAGCATTCGATCAGGCTTTGGATAAATCCAAACCGCCCAATACACAGCTCACTAGACCCACCAGGGCAAGTTTAAGGATAGCAAAACTTCTACATAACAGAGGTTTCATTGATGTGTGGAGAGAACTTAACCCCTCCAAAAGGGATTTCACTCACTATTCATACCCGCATGACACATACGCCAGGATTGATCATATTCTGGTCTTTCCAAACTCGCTTCCAGCAATTCTTAAATCTCACATTAGTGATACGGTTCTCTCAGATCACTCATTAGTTATCATGCACATTCAATCCAACATACACACAACAAAAAAGGGACAATGGCGCCTAAACGAATCTATACTCTCAGATCCAGTGCAAGTAATGGAATTAAGTAAGGCCCTAACTGAGTATTTCTCCCTAAATGATGTGGAGGACATTTCGCCAGAGACGCTATGGTCAGCACACAAGGCGGTAATTAGGGGTAAGTTCATACAAATAGGTTCCAAGCTCAAGAAAGAACGCATGATACAGATAGATAGATTGGAAGACTCGTACAAATCTGCCAAAGCTCAACACAAACGTTGCCCCTCTCCATCCCTACTTGCCCACATTGAAAAGCTAAGACTGGAACTGAATCTAGCTCTTACGACGAAAGCTGAAAAATCTATCCGTTGGAACTCGAATAAATTTTACACTCAGATGGGGAAGATAGGACCAATGCTAGCCAATAAATTATCTCCCAGAACAAAATTCTCCTCTTTCCCCAAAATTAGATTAGCCAATCAAGATTTAACGGCCAACCCAGCCAAAATTCTAGATGCCTTCCAAAAATTTTATGCGAAACTCTACAGTGCCCCCCCACAGTCCCCGAATATCTCAATCTCTGAATTCATGGACAGTGTACCTATACCAAGATTAATAGACGAACATAGGGAAATCTTAGAAGCTCCTTTTTCGATAGAAGAAGTGACCTCAGTAATCAAAGGCCTCAGGATAGGGTCTGCACCTGGCCCGGACGGGTTATCGGCTCCCTATTATAAAAACTTCAGGGAACTCCTAGTCCCATATATGGTTAAATTCTTTAATCACTTAACTCAAGGCAACCCCCTAGACCCTCAACTCAATACGGCATACATTACGGTTATTCCTAAGCCTGATAAGAACCCGGAAGAGATAGGGAATTACCGACCCATCTCTCTTATCAACTCGGATCTTAAAGTTCTCACAAAAATAATGGCGGTTCGCCTTTCGTCCTTTATTAACAAATATATACACAAAGATCAGGTGGGGTTCATCCCGGGCAGGCAAGGTCCAGACCAAATTAGAAGGGCGATAGATATTGTTTCTATTCTTCAATCTAACTGGGACGGGGGGCAAGCACAACAGGGACTACTGTTATCTCTTGATCTCCAAAAGGCTTTTGACTCTGTGTCATGGTCATACCTCTTTCCACTCCTGGAGAAATGGGGCTTTGGCCCCCGCTTTAGAGGGGTGTTTCAATCCTTATACTCACGCCCCAAAGCCCAAATACGTATACAGGGACATTATTCCGACCCCATACCCATTGCAAGGGGAACTAGACAAGGATGTCCGTTATCCCCGATTATTTTTGCCATAGCAATTGAAACTCTTGCCATAGCTATAAGAATCAATACCGACATCCAAGGGGTCAAATGCGGGGATCGTATTCATAAATGCGGCCTTTTTGCAGACGACATGCTATTATTTTTGACGTCCCCCATCACTTCCCTACCGAACCTACTCAAAACACTCTCAGATTTCTCTGGAATATCAGGCTTAGGAATAAATTACTCTAAATCACAGGCACTGAATATCTCTCTTACTCCCTCCACGGTTGCCCTACTTCAAAATTCCTTTCAATTCCAATGGGGAACAGGTTACATCAAATACCTAGGGGTTTCCCTCACAGACAGGATAGAATCCCTTTACAATAAAAATTATCCCCCACTTTTTCAAAAATTAGCAGCCGATCTGAAAACATGGTCACAATATGAGCTTTCCTGGCTAGGTAGAATTAATTCCATTAAAATGACCCTGCTTCCTAGAATTCTTTATTTCTTTAGGTCTCTTCCTATACCCATTCGAAGAGATCATCTCAAGACACTACAAAGTAAAATCCTGAAATTCATATGGGGGAAATCGGGATATAGAATCCCCCAACAAACTCTATACCTGCATAGAAAAAAGGGGGGACTGGGATTACCGTTACTCCTTAAATACTATCAGGCAGCTAGACTAGCCCAATTATCTTCAATCTACTCATCATCTGAAAAACCAGATTGGGTCTTTATGGAGAGGCAAGCGGTACCCCAATACACTTTAGAATATCTTTTATGGTGTCCACAAAAACGAAGGCCAGCAATTCTCTCACCTGCTCTTTCTCAGTCCTTTGCCCTTTGGGACAGATTTCGTGATAATCCAAACCTAATCTCGGAGGCTAGACCTCTCTCCCACATCTTTGGCAACCCAAACTTCCCGCCTGGAATGGTAAGTAAGACATTCCAGTGGTGGTTGGATAAGGGACTGTACCGCATTGGACACTATTTCACGAGTAAAGGACCTCTCACCCTAAATTTTTGCATTCACAAACTAGAAATGCCAACCTCTGAAAAATCCAGATTTGATCAAATATCACATTTTTTACACGAGATTTGGACAGATAAACCTCTACCTCCCAAATTTACCGATTACGAACTGTGGTGTGGTCAAGCCGAGGGCCGGAGGGGCGGCATCTCGGTAATATACTCGTCGCTCACACATTCTTCCAGTAAATCCACTTACATGCATAACTGGGAGAATGATCTCCAACAGGAATGGGACTTAGACACCTGGCACCAGGCAGGTTCTAAAGCCTTTAAGGGTATCCTAAATATTTCTTTAATGGAAGCAAACGTTAAAGTCCTCATGAGATGGTACATGACTCCTTCTAGGTTAGCTGCAATGTACCCCTCGGCGGACCCTTGCTGTTTCAGGGGGTGTCAGTTGAGGGGAACATTGGTACACATCTGGTGGGAATGCCCCAGAATAAGACCACTATGGGCAAAAATATTCTCCTTAATCACCAAGGTCACAAACTGTTCAGTTCCTAGGACTGCAGCAGTTGCACTCTTGAATGCTAACATTCCGAACGTTTCCGGACCCAAGCGAAGGTTGATTCACTTTATTCTTTTGGGAGCCAAACTGACCATTGCAAGGGCCTGGAAGCGCCCTAAGATTGTCTTCAAAGCAATAGTCAGTAAGATCTCATGGATAATGACCCAGGAGAAGCTAGCCAGTATACTTCTGGATACCTCTCAAAAATTTGTAGCCGTATGGGAACCGTGGGCATCTCACTGCGGGATATCCCTTATTCCAGGGGTCCTATCGGATAAATCTCTGAAATCCAATTAATTTTAGGCACAACCACCCTTATTCCCCCTCATCCTTCTTCTATCTTTCCCTTCCTCTTATTTATTATTATTTATTATTTATTTTTATTTAGTTTTTTCGATAGACAGGTTAGTACCAGCTACTTTCTAAGTTAAATTGAGGAAACTGTGTTAATATTAAGGCGACAGTTGTCGTCATTCTCCTCTCAGAGAGATCCTCATCCTTTGAGACGGGTCATTCGCCCCACTTTATTCCAAACCTGAATCCCTATTCACCACTAGGGATGATACTCAGGGGAGATGGCACAGGGCACAGTTTGATCCCAATTGGGGTGCCCTTGGCCAGCCCTCTCCATTCAATGTGAGAACAATCTATGGAGGTTTTTTATGCCAGTAACAAATATTTTATTAGGGGTTCAGGTAGTCATCCCTCCCTTTGACACCACGTCTCACCTGATTCTCAGTTATGTGCTAGTTTTTGTATCTCAAGATCAGTTTGGCTCATTTTTGACTTTCCTGACTATCGTAACATGTACAACAATGAGTGAATTTCTCTGTATGCCCGAGTTATGTATTTTTTGTGCAAATTTAATAAAAACTTATTTTGTTGTCGGAAAATTATTAGAGCAGGAGATACAACTTTGTCCGTCAGACAATCCGATGGAAAATGTCCGATGGTGCCTACACACGGTCGGAATGTCCGACAACATTGTCCGATAGAACAGAATCCTTCGGAAAATCCGACCGTGTGTATGGGGCTTAACAGCCACAAGCATGACACCCAGAGGCATGATGGGACTTGTAGTTTTGCAACAGCTGGAGGTCCACTAATTGCATATCCCTGCTGTAGAGGGTTGAATGACATTAGAGGGGTGGGTTTTATTATTGATGGTAATGTACTGGATTGACCTGTTGCTGGATAGTGCTCAGTAGAGATGGGCTCGGATGTGTTCGGTATCCTAGTCCCAACCCCCTTGCCCGATCCCGCCAGGAAGCCAACAATGCACACCGCTAATCACCCGCAGTGAGGCATTTCCTGGTATGTGCATTTGCGGATCGGGAAATGTCTCACTGTGATTAGCAGTGTCCAGTGTCGGATTGCTGGCAGGATCGGGCAGGTGGGTTGGGACTAGGATCCTAAACATGCCCGAGCATCTCTAGTGGTCAGGAGGCTTTCTTTCTGACTGGTTTGCGAAAGGATACTGTGCTTATAAGCAGTGATGTAAGTAACTGAGTTAAAATAAACTGAGTTACCTAACGCAGTTACTTTAGAGGGTAACTAGTAAACTAACTGATTACTTTTCCCCTCATGGTAACTCAGTTCCCATTACTTTGGCTTAGTTACCCCAATTACATCTACCGCCACTAGATGGCAGTAGTGTAATCCCGGTGTCCTGCCGAAAAAGTTCCCCCGCCCGATAAGGACCCCCTGTACTGCGCAGGCGCAGGGCTTGCGCAGTATGAAGGACTACGGAACTTCCGAAAACAGCTCTGAGTGAACTCTACACCGTGCAGGCGCAGTTAACATGTAATTGTACGAGGCAATGCCGCACGCTCCTGATGCTCGTGCTACTCTGCAAGGGGCGTCTGTCGTGTAAGTAAGGGGCGGGTCTAGTATTACTGTAACCAAGGGGCGCATTTATTATTATTGTTATGTATCGAGCTCTGCCCATTAATTTAACATTCGCCCTCTTCTGTAGCCATCCGCCCCTTACACGATATAATAATAATAGACCCGGCCCTTGCTTACACGCTATAACAGATCTGCCCCTTGGTTAGAGTAATAATAGAGCAGCCCCTTGGTTACACGATATATAACAATAATAATAAATGCGCCCCTTGGTTACAGTAATACTAGACCCGCCCCTTAGTTACACGTATAGAATATTTTAAAAAAAAGTCAGTTACTTTGCTGAGTAACTAATTACTTTTCCAATGTAGTAACTGAGTTACTAATGCAATTACTTTTTGGGAGAAGTAATTTGTAACTTAACTAATTACTTTTTTAAAGTAAGATGACCAACACTGCTTATAAGTGATACATGGGTGCTAGCTTCAGCCTGTATTTACATTCTGTAATACTGTGATTGGTCACAGTGATTACATGGTACAGAGCCACTCCCACTTGCTCTGTCCAATCATAGTGTGGTCACAGGTGCTCAGTTCCTGGAAGACATACTGGTACGCTCCTTCAAGAACTATAAGGGAGTGGATCAGCTGTGTGTGTATAGTGGCCGGTTCACAAAAGCATCATACCTCCCAACTTTTTGAGATGGAAATGAGGGACACCCTTTAGCAAACTTATGTAGGCATGGGACACACCCCTTTATAGAAGAATTACACACAAAAATGATTAGTTCTTTTTTTTGCTACTACTATTCCTTCATACTGGCTTTTGGAATTTACAAATGCAGCAATTTAGAAATTGGATGAAAGGTTTAACACTGGAAAACACTTTTTGAAAGATAAAAAGTGCATTTTATATACAACTATACAGATCAGACCAAAATGAGGGACAAATGAAGAGGGAAGATTGACAAAATCAGGGACAGTAGGAATTATGCGCAAAAGGTTAACACACCACAATAGGCCAGACCAGCGTATCCCTGTCACCGTTTTTTTCCTCTTCCTGTCTAGTGGAACATTGTCACCATAATAGAACATGATGGGAAATCTCTCCAGTGGGGGCAATGGAGCCCTAGATGATAGTGGAACCTGACTAGTGTTCTGAGCCTTCCTCACTCCTCAATTTTGGCTGAACATACATTTTAATATGTCTTACTTGTGACTCCCCCCCCCCCCCCCCAACTCCACCATGTAAACCAGCATTTTTCAACCAGGGTGCCTAGGAACCATAGAGTGCATTGAGATTTATTCAGGGGTGCCTTGGCAAAATGCCTAAAAATTACCCAAAAATTGTATACAAGCCAGAGTATGGATGAAGCCTGCCTTTTAGTTACACAAAGCCATGGGTTTCGATTGTGACACATTACAACCTTCTATCTGCCAGTGTCCTACTGACCAACGGAATTAGATCAGTTGATAAGGAGAATGTCAGTCACCTCCATAGCAGCCTTGTTTGACCCTCCCCTGCCCCTCTCTATCAGCATTGGGTTTACATTAGCTAAGAAAAACTGAGGGAGAAGAGAAACATTGGAATACTAGTGAGTACCAGTTTGCAAAAGTGTGTTTGCTTTGGAAGAATACATCACCTCTAATGTTGGATATCCTACCTGTGTGAATGTTGCTGCATTATCTAAAACTATTAGATTTGTTTTTACGTAATGGGGTGCTTCGAGACTGTCCATCATTTTTATAGGGTGCCTCGAGACTGTCCATCATTTTTATAGGGTGCTTAAAGACTGTCCATAATTTCTAAAGGGTGCTTCGTGACTGTCCATAATTTCTAAAGGGTGCTTCCAGACTGTCCATATTTTTTATAGGGTGCCTCGTGACTGTCTATAATTTTTATAGGAACCCTCGAGACTGTCTATAATTTTTATAGGAAGCCTTGAGACTGTCTATAATTTTTATAGGGTGCCTCGAGACTGTCTATAATTTTTAAAGGGTGCCATGACTGAAAAAAGGTTGGGAAATACTGTTCTAAACACACATTCCTTCAGACTCCAGAGCCTGAAACATGTTAGGGTGACACCGTCCAATACAGTGGAACCTTGGTTTACGAGTAACACGCTTAATGAGCGTTTTTAAAGACTCGCAACTTTTTTTTCTTTAATTCTGACTCGATTTGCAAGTGTTGTCTCGCAATACGAGCAGAATTCAAGCTAATGAGCGCTGCAGTACCCCATTTGGTTAGATGGTTAGGGGGCACCTGGGACACTTGAAACAGTTCGGAGCCATTTGGAAATACTTGGAATGACTCGGAAATACTCGGAAACACTCGGAAATACTCAGTTCCTGAATGTTTCCGCGCCTTTCTGAGGCTTTCCAGGTTCAGCCGTGCTGTCTCCGAGTATTTCCGAGGCTCTCCGGTGCCCCCCCCCACCTCTGGCCACATGCGGAATTGCATGTAATAGAAGTCAATGCAGAACAAATTATCTTAATTTCCATTAACTTCTATGGGGAAACTCGCTTTGATATGCGAGTGCTTTGGATTACAAGCATTCTCCTGGAACGGGTTATGCTCGTAATCCAAGGTTCCACTGTATAATAGAACTTGATTGGCTGTAAATGCTAGTACCTCCACTCTCATCCTCAGGTGATTAGGGGTTAAGATAATAAAGATACATTTCTAGGTGGATATATCCCAGCAGTATTTAACTCTACATTTGAGGATGTGTAAATGGACATAGTTTGGTTTCTGTATTTCACAGCTACTAAGAAATGACAGCTCAGCCCAATTATCACAGTACACCTCACAGCAGGTGCATGGCTGCCTCTCTCCAAAGGAAAGCAGCTTGAAGGTTGAAAACCTAAACTCTTGTAGACAATGGCTTAATTTGCACCATATTGATTTTAAAGCAACACTTCGGACTAATATGAAAACCCATAATTTAGCTCTGTATAGCCAGGACTTTAGCATTAATCCCAGAAGCACCTTTTCAGTCATAAATGGTGATATATCACATAAAAGTCACTAAGATTCTTATTTTTAAGCGCTGCCTATGTGCTCTACTATCTTTTGTGATCAATAAAGTGGCGTATTGTATATGCAGGACATAAAATCTATGTAGCTGCTGCTCTTTCCGGATGCACTTACTTCCACTGTTTAATATGTCAAAAGTTTGTAGACTTCACCTCCGTAACATCTCTAAAATTCGCCCCTTTTTAACAAATGAAACCACCAAGCTCCTCATTCACTCCCTGTTATCTCTCGCCTTGACTATTGCAACTCCCTTCTCATTGGCCTGCCTCTCCATAGGCTATCCCCTCTTCAGTCTATCATGAATGCTTCTGCCAGACTTATCCACCTTACCAACCGTTCAGTGTCTGCCAACCCTCTCCTCCAATCCCTACACAGGCACCCGAGCACCCAGCAAATTAAATTCAAAATACTAACCACAACTTACAAAGCCATCCACAACTCTGCCCCGAGCTACATCACCAATCTTGTCTCCAAACATATCCCAAACCGTCCTCTCCCTCTTCTCAAGACCTCCTACTGTCAAGCTCTCTCGTTTCCTCCTCCCATGCTCGTCTCCAGGATTTCTCTAGAGCCTCTCCCATCCTCTGGAACACGCTACCTCAACCTGTCCGGCTATCCCCTACTCTAGCTACCTTCAGGCGATCCCTAAAAAATCATCTCTTCAGGGAAGCCTATCACGTCTCCAACTAATCTTTTACTACTTCCATCAGCTCATTCCCCACAGTTACAACCTTTTGTACCACCTCTCCCAACCAATTAGATTGTAAGCTCTTCGGAGCAGGGCCCTCTTAATCCTCCTATATTTTATTGTATTATAACTGTATTGTCTCCCTTTTATATTGTAAAGCACTGCGTAAACTGTTGGGCTATATAAATCCTGTAATAATAATAATAATAATAATAATATGATCACCAGAAGCAAATAGAGGAAGACCTGTAAAAGCTTCAAATCATCATCTGAAGTCTTACACAGGATAGAGAACTCTCTCCACTTTTGATAACACCAATTCTGTCATTTGAGAGGAAGGATAATACATAGCTCCCAACTGTCCTTGATTTGAACAAAGTCCCTCTGTCCCTCTTTTCTCCTCATCATTTGTCCTTCAGTTTGGTAATATTAATAAAGTTGTATATAAAATGTACTGGTTATCTTTCAAAAAGTGTTTCCCAGTGCTAAACCTTTCATCCAATTTTCTAAATTACTGTATTTGTAAATTTAAAAAGCCAGTATTAAGGAATAGCAGTGGTAAAAAAGAAAGCACTTGTGGGATTTAACTAAACTTTTTTTTTTTTTTTATAATTCTCCTTTGAGGGGGCATGGCAGAGGGTGTGTTCTATGCCTACATACTTTTGCTAATTGGTGTCGCCCGTTCCCATTTAAAAAAGTTGAGAGGTATGTAATAAGTCCCCTTGCCTGGAAGTAACAGTTATTTGTCTTCAATGACAACAAAAACTAGGCATATCTGTGCAGCAAGGTAGAGTGGCAGTTAAAAGGACATGTGGCATTGCCCTGCATCAGACACATAGGTCAATCTTGACCCCTTGTCCCTTTAAGGTGTTTAGGATGTCAGGAGGAGGGGCGGATTTATGATCACGTGACCGCAGTGATTAGCTTTCTGTTAGCAGCAGGTAGCTGTGGTGGGAGCGCGCAGGGCTCCTGAACCTTTTCTGAACTAGCCTTTGAAGATTCTTTTGTACATTATACAATCTACCAGTGGCAGCCCATCCACTAGAGGCGCAGGGGCGCTGCCCCCCCCCCCCCCCCATCCATGCATCTAGCCCCCTTACATGCAGGGCACCAGACCATGGATTCCAATGGGAGTAGTGTATTTTTTTTGAAGCCAGAGGCTCTAATAGGCTTCAAAAAAGGGTGGGATCAGGGTGCAGAGCCCACCCAGTTGTGTGACAATAGCAAATTAATATCCGCTATAATCACACTAATTCTCCTCCCGGCCAATCAGGAAGCCAGTCTTGAGACCCGTTTCCTGATTGGCCTAAAGGAGAAGCAATCCCATTGGCCTCCATGATGCAGTCGGCGCTCTCAGGGAACACACGGCTCTCAGCCCCCCGCCTCCTCCTCCTCTCAAATCAACGCCGATCTCAGAGGCTGTACTCAGACACCCACTGTCACCCATCGGGGATCGGATCTGAGGTGAGTGACTGAGCCATGTACACCTGAAGGGTTAAGTGAGCCGGACACGGCTCCGGACATGGCCCCCGACCGATGGAGCACAAGCCGCCACTGCATTCTACTACAGCAAAACTGATATTTACTTTACTTCTGTCTGTAAAAAAATTACCAGGAATTTCCTTCATCTTCACCAGACCCCTATCTTACATAAGGGTCTGATATAGATGTTAATGAGGGATATCACACAAAATTTGAAAAAAATAATGGAATTGGGCTTCCCCAATTCCATACCAAAATTAATTATAATGGTGAATCCAATGCAAAATGCAAAAACAAGGAAAAAAAAGCCCCCCCTGAAATAAATCAACCTCTTCCCTAATTGCATTTTACAGCCCTTTGCTCTTTTGGAATTGTCTGATTGCTTTCTGTGCTGTCCTAGATCTTCTTACCCTACCCTACCCTCTCTACATAGACTTTTATGTAGCTGTTGGGGGTGGAGTGAAGGGGAAAAAAATACAGTGTCACTGGAGTGTTGGCAGGTGCAGTCTACTTTCTCCGCTGCAGGTGGCGCTCATCCGCAGCTACCTTGTAGCTGGAGAGGAGGTCAAGAGGAACGTAGTTCCTCCATGGTTTCCTGGGTCACTGGGGAAGCAATCTGGTTGGATGCTGCCACCCTATGTTACTCAGGCAGCCATCTTGGGTCAGGCAGAGCATTTTTAAGTCCCTGGCTCCCAGGTTTGGCTCACTTTATGTGAGCGGGTAGCATAGACAAAGGTAATGGTATACCGTTTGTTAGGGACAGTACCAGTGGTAGGGAAAGGTTTCTGACGAGGAGGGAAAGCGTAGGGTCACAACTGCCCAGACATCTTCCCATTTGGGCACAAGGTGGCCAGGCCGCATTCTGCCCTCTTAACAGGCACTGTCAGTCTGGCTGAAACCTGCTCTCTTCCCATTACTGGAAACGTGTATCCAGCTGGGCAGCCTTCCTACTGGGTTTGTTGTAAACTGTTACTGTATTACTTCAATATCAATCCAAGACTTATTTAGTACCTGACTCTGTGAATTATTGGCATCCCACTACGCTGCACCCCATCAACATGAGTGACAGCTCTCAGTCTGCTGGAGCTGCTGATGTCACATTCAAGATAGCAGTGACCAGCAACATTGTTGGGGATTTTGGATGTCTACCCAAGGCATGTACAGAATAAAATAACATGTCAAAGATATGTTACTGTAAATGCACAAATACGTTTATGGGAAGATTTTTGTTGAAATAATTATCTGGTGGGAGGGTCTCTGTTGCTGTCATGTAACATATTCATTGATTTTACATAAGGCTTGTAGGTACTTATTAAAATTAAATTCATCCCATCTGCACAAGACCAGCCCACACAAAACAAGCTAGCTCAAGTTACGACCAACTGCACCCTTTTGTTTTGTTTTTTATTTTTTTTATTTATTTTTTATTTAAGAAGAGCACCTATATTTAAAAAAAAAATATGTGGGCTGCCATTTCTGACCTCTTCTTTTAAGAATGCTAGCTGTCTGGCTGTCAAGTTTATCCAGTGGCTTCGGTATATGGTTGCCACCTCATCCCTTATAACCCGAACACATATTAATTACACAG
Source organism: Lithobates sylvaticus (assembly GCA_028564925.1). Classification (NCBI taxonomy): domain Eukaryota; kingdom Metazoa; phylum Chordata; class Amphibia; order Anura; family Ranidae; genus Lithobates; species Lithobates sylvaticus. The sequence goes on from CM053032.1 coordinate 233,363,574, forward strand.
GTTCTGTGGCTGATTAAGGTGGTGATTAAACTCATGTGGTGCCTTATCTGCATTTAATTAGCCTCAGAAATTGTGTAATTCAAAGGTGTTCGGGTTTAAAGGGATGAGGTGGCAACTCTACTTCAGTATTTTATGAGGCATAGACCCAAAACAACTGACAATCAGGAGTGCTTGCTCCAGAACAGTGACTCAGAATGTCTTGAAGACACAGAAATCCAGGAGACCGGCAAAAGCCTCCAGATTTTCCTTTCAAGGGGCAGTTGGCTGTTAAAAAAATTCTACTGGTTTTATCAGTGCTTTCAAGAAGAAAGGGCACTTATTCTCAGCAAGCCAACCCTTCATCTCTGACTCATCCTGGTAACTTAACTTATAAATCTTTAGTGTTAAAAAAAAGAAGAAGAAAAAAACTGAACTATATATAAAATACATAAGAAGCCAACATAATCCCTTGAGCCGTCTCCTTGGTGTAGCTAATCTGTCTGTGTGTAATCAAAGCCTCAATGGACACAGTATTGTAACATGAGTCATGCAACAGAGACTTAAATATCACTATTTTCCTTTTCCCGTTTGTCACTCAACCTCTGTGTTCCATTTGCTAAAAATGTCTACTTTCTCATTTACAGTCTGTACTTTTTTTTTTTCCACGAGTCGTGCCTGTTGACTCCAGCCCTGAAATACTGGCCCTGTTAGAAATTCTTGGTAAACACTCAATGACAAGTACATGTTAGGCCGCCATGACTGCATACTTCTTTTTGAACAGTGGCAGCTCTCAAATGCAGTCCTTGAAGGGAATTGGCAGGTTGGGTCTTTAAGTACTTCTCTGCTTGAACACAGGTGAGTCAATCAGTAGCTAGGTCAGTCTGCCTGAACCAGCTGTTCCTGAGCAGTTGTATTCTAAAACCAGCTGATTAATGACCCTTGAGAGGTAGAGAAGAAAACATCATCTCTTTACAATGTTATACATAAGTAGCACTCTAAATCAAGTAGATAGATTTGTAATACATAAGACTGTGTGCCAAAATACTTAGAGCAAAAACATTACTTGGAAATTAAAACACATTCATATACATTAAAGGGGAATTTCACTATATGGAAATGTAAAATGTGGTCAAAAGACACAGGTGGGAAAATATGTGCTTAGTCCCATCTGACCACGTGTGGTGATACTCTACATGGATTAGGGCCAAGAAAATTTAAATAGCTGTTTGTAAATTGGAGAAATTGCTGTATATGTATCCTTTAGTTATGTTATAAACCAATAGCCCTGGATGCATAGTTGACCACTGGGACATAAAGGTGGGATTTAGATGGATTCTCCCACTGTCTTTACATGAGAATCATCCTTTGTTTTTCCTAAAAATTGGCCAAAAATTGTACACAAACTAGAGGGTGGATCAAACCAGTCTTTTCGTTACGAAAAGCCACGGGTTTTCATTGTTTACCATTGCAATCTTCTACCTGCCGGCATCCTAACAACCAATGACGTCATCAGTTGCTAAGGAGGACATTGGGCGCTGGCATAGCATCCTTGTTTACCCCTCCCCTACCTGTCTCCTTCAGCACTGGGGTCACATTACTTGAGAGAGCGAGAGAGGTTGAAGGGGAAGAGAAATATTGGAATACTAGTCAGTACCAGTATGTCAGGGCTGGGCTCAGCCCTTCCTTCTCTGAGCTGGCCGCTCAGCTGTCGGATAATTGCCAGCTCCCATCTCTCTCCACAGTTACTCAGCTGTTGATCATATCCTGCTCGTCAGTCCTGCCTACTTAATTCGTCCAGTCCAGAGGATCTCTGCCTTTGCCTTGGTCACATCACAAGAAACCATCTCCTGCATTCCTGTTTAAAGACTGGCTTTGCTGACACCCCTTCTGGCTCAAGATCCTGCTTGCTGTTCCTTTAAATTGATCCCTGACTTCTGGCTTGGCTGACTATCCGTTATGGTTACCGAAATTTGGCTATGTTTTTACTACGTTTGTTCTTTTTTACTTTTATTATTAAACAAGTGTGATTTAACTGTACTTCTGTCTCTGTCTGATTTCATGGTTTCTAACACAGTGTGCGAAGGTGTATTTGTTTTGTACGATTAAATCACCTCAAATTTTGGGTGTCTTATGCTTGTGGATGCTGACGCATTATGTGTAAATATTGGTGTATGTGTGTCCCTCGCGCTACTTGGAGTAGTGAATAGTCAAATATAAATAATAATATAAATGGTCGTGCTCTGCTGCGAAATGTGGTGTGTTCACAAATACACAAAATAATTTATATATAAAAAAGAATCTCGCGCAATAAATAGCTAAAATTTAGAATAGTGCAATATTACCAGTGGAAAATATATAATAAAAATACAATGATAATAAAATACAATTATTATAAAGTGCAATTATTATAATAAAGTGACTAATATATTAAGTGAAAAATAGATGTGCATCCAAGTGCTAAATGTTACACCATACATAAAATAATGTGCTATATGATGCGCAATAAATAAAGCATAATATGCATGTGCATCAAAGTGCCAATAGATACACGAAAAAATTAATTAAGGTGCTGTGCATAAATAATGACTAGTAGAAAACAATAATAAATGGGTGTTTAAATGCTCCAGGGGGGCGGATGAATGGTTAAAAATGTTCAAAATAGTTCAAAATAGTTCACGTAGTCCCAGACTGGGTATATGTATAAATAAGTAAAACAGTCTTCAAGTTAATCCATCCAGTCTTGATACTATAGATGCATATGATCAGGTGCCGTGACAACCCAAATCATGCAGTGGTGGGTTAATGGTTTTTTCAAATTCAATTGGGTACTTGATCCTGTTTACATAGATACAATCCCATCACCAGTCTCCCAGAACTCTCACCTTTAATATGTAGTATTAGAGCTTTTCGGGCTTATCCTGTGGCCCCACACGATGTAGATACAAATTGGTCGGCAGACCCTGGTAAGAGTGAAGCCCTTCTCCTTTAGCAGCGTCTTGGTGTTTGAATCCTGTAGTGCTTAGTGTCACGATGTGACACAGTGCCAAACAGAAAGGAAAAAAGGGGGAAGCCTCCACTAGTGTAGTATTTCGTTAAATAGAAACAATTTATTTAGAATAAACATGGACTCTTACATTAAAAACAAAGTAAACCGGCATATAGATACAAAGTAATGGCTTAGGCGTTCTCAGCGCCTTCTCACGTCTCTGTCTCTGTCTACGGCCACTCCCTACGCGTTACGACACGTCACCCAGTCTGGGACTACGTGAACTATTTTGAACTATTTTGAACATTTTTAACCATTCATCCGCCCCCCTGGAGCATTTAAACACCCATTTATTATTGTTTTCTACTAGTCATTATTTATGCACAGCACCTTAATTAATTTTTTCGTGTATCTATTGGCACTTTGATGCACATGCATATTATGCTTTATTTATTGCGCATCATATAGCACATTATTTTATGTATGGTGTAACATTTAGCACTTGGATGCACATCTATTTTTCACTTAATATATTAGTCACTTTATTATAATAATTGCACTTTAAAATAATTGTATTTTATTATCATTGTATTTTTATTATATATTTTCCACTGGTAATATTGCACTATTCTAAATTTTAGCTATTTATTGCGCGAGATTCTTTTTTATATATAAATTATTTTGTGTATTTGTGAACACACCACATTTCGCAGCAGAGCACGACCATTTATATTATTATTTATATTTGACCATTCACTACTCCAAGTAGCGCGAGGGACACACATACACCATTTTTCAGTTAGTCACTTAACCAAACCCTTGCAGCCACAATGGATGTCTTTTCATTCATGGAGAGCAGAAAAGTCAATTTGGATGAGGTGTTTAACCCCCAAACCAAAACACGCAATATGGACCTGGAAAGTATAGTGAGAAAATTGGGGCACCATATGGAGAAAAAGGTGAACCTATGGTGGGACACCAATACTTTCGAGAGGTATATAAGAGAAAATATTGTTCCTAGGAGACTCCGCTGGGAATTACCACCTAATGATGGTCTGGTGGACAAGGAGTCAATGGATGAATGGTTCGAGTTCTATAACACCAAAAGTGTAGAAGGTCTAAAATTCTTATTACAACGGAAACTGAAGAAAACCAGATTACTTGAAACACAAATTGAAGAGATAAAACAGAAATTAGAACCGTATAAAGAATCAGCAGACTTCAAGAAACTCGCAACACAATTAAACAAAGACCTAATTACAAAAGATCTAGAAGCACAACAAAGAAAGATGAAAAAATACATAAGAGACACAACAGACTACAAAAACGATCAAGTCTTCAAATGGCAGACCAAAATTGAACAGACACAACCTGCATCGACGTATTCGACACCGGAAAAGGAGGTTAGAATTCAGGACCCCACAATCTCACATGCATATAACCCACCAAGATGGGAAGAAAGAGATAGACATCCTGAAACACCAAGAACGCAAAACACCCAAAGACCTAATTATGGGTATGGACAACAGACCCCAAAGAAAAAAGGAAAAAAACCTTTTAAAAAACCTTTTAAAAAACCCTATAATAACTGGAACCATAACGAGAGAAACCAACAAGAATATAGAGGACCTCCATACCAATATGAAAATAATGGAGGATATGGAAGAGGACCTCCACACCAATATGAAAATAATGGAGGATATGGAAGAGCACCATTACCCACACACAATCGCTATGACACCATAAGAGATTACCATGAACCTTATGATAACCAACAAAACTATGGGAACCAATATGAACATAATACACAGAAATCTTTTTTAGATCGGGAGAGGAGAGAGTACTCTCCTCGAAGACAAACATACGAGACAAATCGCTCACCAAGGAGACGCCCACAAGAAGACCACAGAAACAGTCCAGAACGGAGACGCCCACAAGAAGAACACAGAAACAGCCCAGAACGAAGAGAGGACAACGAGCGGGAAAGAGAATCCAAAAGAAAAAGAGAGTAGTCGGAGAGAATGTAGTAAATCTCAGTAACATATCTATTACGGCAGAAGAGTTAGCGGTACTAGATAAAGGCTTGAAACATGCACCGATAAAAAACTTAAATAAATTTAATACATACATCGGTATTCAAAAATATATTAGAAAAATCAATATCAAAAAATGTATCCTGAGTAAACCCTGGAGACCCCATAGAGAGGAAACTGCCACATCTCCCACAGTGATACACAGCATGTTACGCAATAATTCGGTGTACAACCCACAAATCTCTAACAATCAACATATTGAAGTCTTCAAGAACCTAGTATTGCAAGACCTGGAGTCCCTGAAAATAAAGAAAGTATCAGATCCCATACACATTAAAAAGGGAATCAAAACCCTAACAGAGAGAAAGGACCTGGTAATCAGACCGGCGGACAAGGGAGGAGCTATAGTACTACAATCGAGGGATCAATATCAAAACGAATTGAATAGACAACTTAATGATGAAGCAACGTATATTAAATTATTGGGCAACCCAACTGCTAAATACAAAAAGGAATTGGAACTACTAGTGAATCTGGGAGTGAAGAAGGAAATCCTCAACACAAAAGAATCAAAATACCTTATACCAGAAACTTGTAGGATCCCAATTATATATACTGTACCCAAAATCCACAAGTGCAAGGAAAATCCTCCAGGAAGACCCATCGTTAATGGGATAGATTCCCTAACGTCAAGAATGGGACAGTATATAGACCATTATATCCAACCAGCGGTACAACAGACGAAAGCCTACCTCAAAGACACCAAACACATATTGCAACTCTTAGAAACAATACCAGTATTGGAGGGGAGGACCATACTAGCAACAGCAGATGTCGCATCGTTATACACGATAGTACAACACCATAATGCATGCTCAGCAACTAAATGGCTTTTGAGGAATTACAGCAATTATATATGCAAACAAAGGAAATACCTCATTAAATGCCTTGATTTTTGCCTTAAATATAATTACTTCTGGCACAACCAGAACTATTATAAACAGGCTATAGGCATAGCCATGGGTGCCAAGTTTGCTCCAGGAGTGGCCAATGCGTTCATGGCCCAATGGGAAGATGAAACAATATATAACGACACCCCAGCTGAGCTCACTCTGTACAAAAGATACATCGACGATGTAATAATCGTGTGGAATGGAGACAGAAACACACTGGAATCATTCCTTATGCGACTAAATGAAAACAACATCAAACTTGTATGGAAAATCGATGAGAAAGAGGTTGACTTTCTTGACCTTAAAATAAGTCTGGAGGGAAACAAAATAACAACTAAAACGTTCTTCAAAAATGTAGATACCAATAGCTACCTCTCACTCAATAGTTGCCACCACAAACCGTGGCTATACAACATTCCAAAAGGGCAACTAATAAGAATAAAAAGGAATTGCACGAAGGAAGAAGATTACCAAACCCAGGCAAAACAAATAGGAGAAAGATTCAAAACTAAAGGATATGATGACCAATGGATAGAAAAACAAATACAAGATGTCAGTAAAATGGACAGAACAATGATGCTTCAGAACAAACCGAAAAAAAGCTATCAAAATGAAGCACCCTGTCTAATTCTAGACTACAACATACAACATAAAGAAGTTGCTAAATTAATTGAAAGACATTGGCACATCCTGAAAAGAGATAAGGATTTAAAAACCGTACTACCTCAAAAACCGAATATTGTTTACACTAGGGCCCCTACCATTAGAGATTTAGTAGTAAAATCTGTAGTAGAACCGCCACCAAAACCCACCTTTACATTTTTCTCTGGGAAGGGATTCTATCCCTGTCGCAAGTGCTATGCCTGCAGACATGCACAAAAATCGCAAAAAAAGAAAATGGACTTTATAGCCACAAATACGGGAGAAACCCACAAAATAAGAGACTTCATAGGCTGCCATACAGAAGGAGTCGTATACGTGCTGCAATGCAGCTGTAATCTCCAATATGTGGGAAGAACAAAAAGGGCATTAAAAGTAAGAATAGAAGAGCACGTGCGAAACATTAAACGTGGATACCCCAAGCACAATGTGTCAAAACACTTTGCATTAAAACATAACCAAGATCCATCATCTTTACAATTTTGGGGAATTGAACGATATAATAAAGCATGGAGAGGCAGCCATAAAATCCGAACAATAAGTCAAAAAGAATCGAGATGGATTCACACAATGCGCACACTCATTCCTGGAGGACTTAATGTGGAGTTCGATTTGAACTGTTTCCTGAGTAATTTCTGAATAAATATACTCCAAGTAGAAGTCATCATCTATACAGTTACAGTACTATATATTAAGACCAACAATGAGTAAGATAATGACCTGAGTATATGACTCTACACACAATCATCTGTATCACCCATAGATATGGTTATCAATTTTTATTTGAGTCTATTCGTATATTTGATTCCAATATATACATATATATTGGAATCTTTAACCATATTTTATTATAACTTTTATTACAACATTCATCACAAATATAGAACTAATGCATCTAACATAGAAAATGGCTGCCTGGTTTATGTACTATATTTTATGTAATGATGAATATTTTAATTTTTTAATCTTTTAGATATACTCGTATATTATTAACAGAAGGAATCTCAAGGGTTTCTCACATCTTTATGTCCAGTTATCCCTCTACAAATGTATGGAAGACATACATATCTGTAGAGGCCACTTATATCATCATTTTAATATATTCTATTCCGTTTTTTATCATAATATTTATTCACACATTTATCCACATTTGTAAAACCAATTTGTTGATCTTTGGGAATTTAACATCGATGTTATACATTATCGGTGGTAATGTCTTAATATGTAGTGTCCTCTTTATATAGGACACTTTCTAACCTTTAAGTATCTATTTGTTTTTATATAGAACTTAAAACCATCAGGCACTTCACTAGGAGTAAGGCCTTACTTACACACTATTTTGAGGCAACCAATTACCATATATTATTAGAACGAAACAGTACCCAACAATATATATACATATATCCAGGTGGGGACTGTATAATATGAACAAAAAGAACACACCGAATAGAGCAACATCGATTTCGCTATAACCAATAGCCAGAAACTACGACATTGAGGTCGTTTAACAATAAGTCATTGTCCTCCAAAAAATGGCTGCCATAAAGGTGGAACGCTGAGGTGGAACGCATTGCCGTAAACACATCCGCCGCAATAAGTATAACAAACCACTAGCAAAATGGCCGCCATTAACTAGACATCCGACCACAACTAAGATGGCCGAATGTTTACTTCCGGTTCTCACGCAATATAAACCTAGCCCACTCAACCAATCCGGTTCCCCAGATGAAGACACGTGACGTGTCGTAACGCGTAGGGAGTGGCCGTAGACAGAGACAGAGACGTGAGAAGGCGCTGAGAACGCCTAAGCCATTACTTTGTATCTATATGCCGGTTTACTTTGTTTTTAATGTAAGAGTCCATGTTTATTCTAAATAAATTGTTTCTATTTAACGAAATACTACACTAGTGGAGGCTTCCCCCTTTTTTCCTTTCTGTTTGGCACTGTGTCACATCGTGACACTAAGCACTACAGGATTCAAACACCAAGACGCTGCTAAAGGAGAAGGGCTTCACTCTTACCAGGGTCTGCCGACCAATTTGTATCTACATCGTGTGGGGCCACAGGATAAGCCCGAAAAGCTCTAATACTACATATTAAAGGTGAGAGTTCTGGGAGACTGGTGATGGGATTGTATCTATGTAAACAGGATCAAGTACCCAATTGAATTTGAAAAAACCATTAACCCACCACTGCATGATTTGGGTTGTCACGGCACCTGATCATATGCATCTATAGTATCAAGACTGGATGGATTAACTTGAAGACTGTTTTACTTATTTATACATATACCCAGTCTGGGACTACGTGAACTATTTTGAACTATTTTGAACATTTTTAACCATTCATCCGCCCCCCTGGAGCATTTAAACACCCATTTATTATTGTTTTCTACTAGTCATTATTTATGCACAGCACCTTAATTAATTTTTTCGTGTATCTATTGGCACTTTGATGCACATGCATATTATGCTTTATTTATTGCGCATCATATAGCACATTATTTTATGTATGGTGTAACATTTAGCACTTGGATGCACATCTATTTTTCACTTAATATATTAGTCACTTTATTATAATAATTGCACTTTATAATAATTGTATTTTATTATCATTGTATTTTTATTATATATTTTCCACTGGTAACATTGCACTATTCTAAATTTTAGCTATTTATTGCGCGAGATTCTTTTTTATATATGTGTAAATATTACTTACTTTTTTTACATTTTAAAAAGGGGTGCCTCCGGATTATGCATAATTTTAAAGGGTACCTTGACTAAAAAAGGTTGCGAAACATTGGTCTAGGTTGTAGAACTATAAATGCTACTCCTAAGGTATTATTACAGGTCTGTGGGAAACCACAGACCTGTGAGCCTCAGCATTAGGAAACATCTGCTTTCTGAAAGCCCATGCTTTGCACCTCTAGCTCTCCATATATCCCAGTTATATGGACATATATATTAAGATGTTGCCTAGACCCACCGCAGCATTACAAAAGTTTTCTTTCTAGTGCAGGTTTGAAAATGTCTCTTGAAATCATGTCAGACAAAATCATCCTATTTAGGGCCAGAAGAGTAGTTCAGATAAAAATATGACATGCAGTGATGGTATGACAGGGACCAGTCTTAGATGTTTTCCAGCTGGCAGTGAAACGGCTTCCGTGTAGATTAGTGATATAATAGGTGATTGTGCTACCAGTGGCATTTCCAAGTGACCTTGAGTATATTATAAAAGGCTCTTCCAAGCTACAGCTAACTTGTCTGTAAATCCTCTCAACTGCGCTGCTCTTTCCTAGCCTCGTGAGGGGTCTTTGCTCAGCATTATGTCTTCCTTCATAGTAAATAGAGCATAGAAATAAATAGGAGCCAATCATTGCAAGGCAACATCTGAAATATATAATTAGTTTAATTATTTTTAAAAGAAGTCTAAGATAAGAAAAATCAATTAAGTGCAAATCCTAAATCTATTTCAGGGCCCCTGTACGGACTATATAGAAGGCATCAATTTCAGCCCAAGTTCGAGTTAAAGTAAATCTGTCATAAGGTTAAAGTCATACCCTTAGGCTACCCTACATACCCTTATGCCGCGTACACACGGTCGGAATTCTCGTCGGAAAAAGCTCTGATGATTTTCCCGTCGGAATTCCGACAAAATTTCGCTCAAACTGTCTTGCCTACACACGGTCACACCAAATTCCGATGGTCAATAACCCCACGCCTTAAAAAAGGTTCAACTGCACTATAAAATGGAAGTTTAATGCTTCTGAGCATGCGTCGAATTGTTTCTAAATGCGTCGGAATTTTGCATGTCGGAATTGCATACACACGATCGGAAAATCCGATAGAAAGGTTTTCCGTCTGAAAAATTAAGAACAGGTTCTCAATCCAAAGTCCGTCGGAAATTCCGACAGAAAAAGACCGTTGGGCATACACACGGTCGGAAAATACGATAAAAAGCTCCCATCGGACTGTTTCCATCGGAAATTCCGACCGTGTGTACGCGGCATTTGACTACATACACACTTGAGTGTTGTGGTTTTTTTTGCCCTTTTTTTGTGCATTTGTCACATGACAGTATGGGGAAGCTCATTGACTTGAATGAGCTGCCCTACGTGAGACAAACTCACCAAAGTAGCTCCTGCAGCGTCTCGTGTGCATGGGGCCTTAGCATGCAGTTCAAGTCCTATTTATATAATGCAGGATGCTTTGAGGAACCTGCAGTGTCCCACAGAGTTTTCTGCTTGACTACATATAAAGAAGTTCCGAGATTGCAGGAGAGGCTGTTCACATGATTTTGGCTGTTCACATGATTTTGGCACGGCTCTCCTTCTCCCAGGTTTTTACTTATTTTAATTTTTTTGTATGTATTTGAGCTCCGAAGCAAGCAGAATAAAACGCATATTTCTTAAATGCATTGTAGCATTTTTAAGAAATAATTTAGCCGCTGCTTTATAACTGGGGCTCTTTTGAGCACTAGTATAGGATTAGAATACTTTATTTTGATCCTAGAACTTTGGGAAATAAATATATAACACAGTCAGCCAACAAATATCTCAGGTTTGATTCAGCTATCCAAACTTTTCCTCCACATTCATAGCTGCCAACTCTTTAGCTCTTTCACATAAAAGCAACTTGTATTTTAGTCTTTACTGGTCTTTTAAGATGCCTTTTGAAACAACTGAAACCTCACTTGTCAGCAGCTCGTTGGCGTCTCGAAATTCCAGAGCTGTCCACGCACAGAACTTTCACAAGTGTAAAGCTCAAACTTTCTCTGTTTTGTGACTTTGGGAATTTGCTCTGTGATAAATGCTTCGCTTTCTTCGTGCTAAATGAATTCAAGCAATGACCATGAGATTTCTCGGTCGGAAACGGAAAAGTCATTTGTTACTTTCCAGGCAAGAAATGAATAATCTATAGCTGATTTGGCTTCAGAAGCCGTTCCATGTTAAGCGTTTGAGTCCAATCCACAATTAATAAATGTACTTCAGGGATTTATTATGAACCATTTGTGTGCTGTAGAGAAGTGGGCATTTTGAAAATGCAAAGTTTCAAAAGGAAAACCATTATGGGTTTACAATTTGAAAGTCACTGACCCTGAACAAGTACAGTGTTTTGAAAAAGTATTCACACCCCTTGAAATTTTCCACATTTTGTCATGTTGCAACCAAAAATGTTAATGTATTTTATTGGGATTTTATGTGATAGACCAACACAAAGTGGCACATAATTGTAAAGTCGAAGGAAAATGATAAATGGCTTTCAATTTTTTTTACAAATAAATATCTGACAAGTGTGGCGAGCTTTTGTATTCAGCCCCCTTTACTCTGATACCCCTAACTAAAATCTAGTGGAACCAATTGCATTCGCAAGGCACCTAATAAGTAAATACACCTGTGTGTAATTTATTTCTTAGTTTAAATACAGCTGTTCTGTGAAGTCTCCAGAGGTTTGTTAGAGAACCTTATGCCCCGTACACACAAGCAGATATTCCACCAGCAAAAGTCCGATGTGCTTTTGGTAGGAAATTCCGAGCGTGTGTATGCTCCATCGGACTTTTGCTGGAGGAATTTCTGCCAGCAAAAGATTGAGAGCAGGTTCTCTATTTTTCCGTTGGAAAAAATTCCTATTGGAAATTCCGTTCGTCTGTATGCAATTCCGACGTGCAAAAAAACACGCATGCTCGGAAACAATTCGACGCATGCTCGGAAGCATTGAACTTAATTTTCTCGGCTCATCGTAGTGTTGTACGTCACCGCGTTCTTGACCGTCGAAAGTTTAGAGAAATTTTGTGTGACCGTGTGTATGCAAGCCAAGCTTGAGCGGAATTCTGCCGGAAAAACTATCCAAGATTTTTCCGACGGAATTTTCGCTTGTGTGTACGGGGCATAAGTGAACAAACAGTGTCATGAAGGCCAAGGAACACACCAGACAGGTCAGGGATAACGTTGTGGATAAGTTTAAAGCAGGGTTAGGGTATAAAAAAATATCCCAAGCTTTGAACATCTCACGGAGCACTGTTCAATCTATCATTCGAAAATAGAAAGAGTATGACACCACTGCAAACCTACCAAGACACCTAAACTGACAGGACAGGCAAGGAAAGCATTAATCAGAGAAGCAGCCAAGAGTCCCAAGTTAACTCTGGAGAAGCTGCAGAGATCCACAGCTCAGGTGGGAGAATCTGTCCACAGGACAACTATTAGTTGTGCACTCCGCAAATCTGGCCTTTATGGAAGAGTGACAAGAAGAAAGCCCTTGTTGAAAGAAAACCATAAGAAGTCCCGTTTGCAGTTTGCAAGAAGCCACGTGGGGGGACACAGCAAACATGTGGAAGAAGGTGCTTTGGTCAGAGACCAAAATTATGTTTTTTTACCTAAAAGCAAAATGCTATGTGTGACAACTAAGGCCTTGCGTACATGCGATATGAAAATCAGAAGGGAAAATTCGTAAGACGAGCTGTCTGCAGATTTTTGGATCGTTAGTACGGTGCCTTCGACAGCTGATTTGACTTTTTCCTCAGACAAAAGCTGGATGTGCAGGCTATAAAATCTCAACGTCTGATTTTTGGGTGGTCAGTACAGAAATCGTCACACAAAAGTCGAAAGTACAAACACGCATGATCGGAATCAAGGAACGAGCCAGAAGAGTTCAGTCATGTAAACTAGCGTTCGTAATCTAGAATTAACATTCATGACGCGCCAATTGATGAAATGTCGAAATGCAGTGCACAACTTCTTTAACCACTTGCTTACCGGGCACTTAAACCCCCCTCCTATCCAGACCAATTTTCAGCTTTTGGTGCTCTCACACTTTGAATAACAATTACTCAGTCATGCAACACTGTACCCAAATTAATTTGTTGTCCTTTTTTCCCCACAAATAGAGCTTTCTTTTGGTGGTATTTGATCACCTCTGGGTTTTTTATTTTTTGCGCTATAAATGAAAAAAGACCGAAAATTTGGAAGAAAAAGTATTTTCTTTGTTTCTGTGATAAAATGTAGGAAATTATTAATTTTTATTCATACATTTTGGCCACAATTTAAACTGCCACATATCTTTGGTAAAAATAACAAAAATTTGTGGATATTATTTGGTCTTTGAGTCCACAAACTGTGGTGCAAATTATACAAAATTGATCACATCTGATGTACTGATGGCCTATCTCATTTCTTGTGACCCGAACAAGCCAGGAAAGAACAAATACCCCCCAAATGACCCCTTTTTTGAAAGTAGACATTCCAAGGTATTTAGTAAGAGGCATGGTGAGGTTTTTGATGTTGTCATTTTTTCCCACAATTCTTTGCAAAATTAATTTCCCCCCCCCCCCCCCACAAAATTGTCATTGTAATAGGTTATTTCTCTCACATGGCATGTGTATACCACAAATGACACCCCAAAATAAATTCTCCTCCTGAGTATTAGGATACCACATGTGTGGGACTTTTTCACAGCCTGGCCACTTAGAGAGGCCCAACATGCAGGGAGCGCCATCACGTGTTCTAGGAGCATAAATTACACATCTAACTTGTTGACTACCTATTACACTTTTGAAGGCCCTGGAGCACCAGGACAATGACACGTGACACTGACGTGGCACTGATGACAGATGGCACTGATACGTGGCACTGATGACACGTGACACTGATGTGGCACTGGTGACAGATGGCACTAATACGGGGCACTGATGACACGTGACACTGATGACAGATGGCACTAATATGTGGCACTGATGACAGATGGCATTTATACGTGGCACTGATATCACGTGGCACTAATATGTGGCACTGTGAGAGATGGCACTAATACGTGGCACTGATGACAGACGGCACTAATACGTGGCACTGATGACAAGTGACACTGATGACAGATGGCACTGATACGTGGCATTGATGACAGGTGACACTAATAACAGATGGCAAGTGACACTGACAGGTGGCACTGATGACAGATGGCACTAATATGTGGCACTGATTACACGTGACAATGATATGGCACTGATGACAGATGGCACTTATACATGGCACTGGGGACAGGTGGCACTGGGGACAAATGGCACTGGGGACAGGTGGCACTGGCAGATGGCACTGGGGACAGATGGCAGTGGTGGCAGTGGGGACAGGTAGCAGTGAGGACAGATGGCAGTGGTGATGGCACAGATGGCACATTCATTTTGTTTTTGTTTTTTTGCACTTACGGCGGCTGCAGCCGTTCATCTCACAGCGCTTCACTTTTTTCCACATTTTGTTATGTTACAGCCTTATTCCAAAATGGATTAAATTCATAATTTATTTTCCTTTTTTTTTCAAAATTCTACAAACAATACCCCATAATGACAACGTGAAAGAAGTTTGTTTGAAATCTTTGCAAATTTATTAAAAATTAAAAACTAAAATAAATCACATAAGTATTCACACACTTTGCAATGACACTCAAAATTGAGCTCAGGTGCATCCCGTTTCCACTGATCCTCCTTGAGATGTTTCTACAACTTGATTGGAGTCCACCTGTGGTAAATTCAGTTGATTGGACATTATTTGGAAAGGCACACACCTGTCTATAAAAGGTCCCACAGTTAACAGTGCATACCAGAACACAAGCCATGAAGTCCAAGGAATTGTCTGTAGACCTCTGAGACAGGATTGTATCGAGGCCCAGATCTGGGGAAGGGAAAGGAACAATGTCTGCAGCATTGAAGGTCCCAATGAGCACAGTGGCCTCCATCATCCATAAATGTAAGAAGTTTGGAACCACCAGGACTCTTCCAAGAGTGGGCCATCCAGCCAAACTGTGTGATCAGGAAAGAAGGGCCTTAGTCATGGAGGTGACCAAGAACCCGGTGGTCACTCTGACAGAGCTCCAGCATTTCTCTATGGAGAGAGGAGAACCTTCCAGAAGAACAACCATCTCTGCAGCACTCCACCAAGCGGGCCGGTATGGTAGAGTGGCCAGATGAAGCCACTCCTCAGTAAAAGGCACATGACAGCCCACCTGGAGTTTGCCAAAAGGCACCTGCAGGACTCACAGACCATGAGAAACAAAATGTCCTGGTCTTATAAAACAAAGATTTAATTCTTTGGCTGAATGGCAAGCATCGTGTCTGGAGGAAACCAGGCACTGCTCATCACCTGGCCAATACCATTCCTACAGTGAAGCATGGTGGTGGCAGCATCATGCTATGGGGATGTTTTTCAGAGGCAGGAACTGGGAGACTAGTCAGGATCGAGGGAAAGATGAATGCAGCAATGTACAGAGACATCCTTGATGAAAACCTGCTCCAGAGCGCTCTACACCTCAGACTGGAGCGAAGGTTCATCTTCCAACAGGACAACGACCCTAAGCACACAGTCAAGATAACAAAGGAGTGGCCACGGGACAACTCTGTGAATGTCCTTAAGGGGCCCAGCCAGAGCCCAGACTTGAACCCGATTGATTGAACATCTCTGGAGAGATCTGAAAATGGCTGTGCACTGACGCTCTCCATCCAACCTGACAGAGCTTGAGAGGTCCTGCAAAGAAGAATGGGAGAAACTGCCCAAAAATAAGTGTGCCAAGCTTGTAGCATCATACTCAAAAAGACTTGAGGCTGTAATTGTTGTCAAAGATGCTTCCACAAAGTATTGAGCAAAGGCTGTGAATACTTATGTACATGGATTTTTTTTTTTTTTTTTTTTAATAAATTTGCAAAGATTTCAAACAAACTTCTTTCACATTGTCATTATGGGGTATTGTTTGTAGAATTTTGAGCAAAATAATGAAAATTTAATCCATTTTGGAATAAGGCTGTAACATAACAAAATGTGGAAAAAGTGAAGCGCTGTGAATACTATCCTATACTTTGGCAGGTCTCCTGAAGAAAGAAGTCCACTTGGTTTTGGACAGGTGGACCACGAGTACCCCAGTCCCCATCAGGAGTCTTTTCGGAGGAGGACCATGCATACACCCTGTGCACTTTTTTGTGTGCTTATGTGTAAGTTATGCTGTGTGCTAATAATGATTTTCATATGTACATACATAGACTGACTTGGGGGGATTATACTGGGAGAGGACACACTGACCTGAGGGGGATTGTACTGGGGGGACAGATTGACCTGTGGGGGGGGGGGGTTACTGGGGGACAGACTGACCTGGGGGGATTATACTGGAGGGGGGCACACTGACCTGAGGGGGGTTGTACTGGGGGGACAGATTGATCTGCAGGGGGGGGGGAATTATACTGGGGGACAGACTGACTTGGGGGGATTATACTGGGGGGGCAGACTGGCCTGAAGGGGATTATGCTGGGAGACAGATTGACCTTTGAGACAGGATTATACTGGGGGACAGACTGACCTAGGGGGATTATACTGGGGGACAGATTGACCTGGGGGAGGAGGAAGGATTATACTGGGGGACAGACTGACCTGGAGGGGGGATTGTACTGGAGGGGACACACTGACCCGAGGGGATTGTACTGGGGGGGACAGATTGACCTGTGGGGGGATTTTACTGGGGGACAGACTGACCTGGGGTAGGGGGAAGGATTATACTGGGGGACAGACTGACCTAGGGTGATTAAACTGGGGGAAAGATTGACCTGGGGAGCAGGGGAAAGGATTATACTGGGGGCAGACTGACCTGGGGGGGATTGTACTGGGGGACAGATTGACCTGTGGGGGGGGGGATATACTGGAAGACAGACTGACCTAGCGTGATTTTACTGGGGGACAGATTGACCTGGGGGAGGGGAAAGGATTATACTGGGGGACAGACTGACCTGGGAAAATTGTACTGGGGGGACAGATTGTCCTGCAGTGGGGTGGAATTATACTGGGGGACAGACTGACCTATGGGGGTTATACTGGGGGGTAGAATGACCTGGGAAAGGGAAAGATTTTACTGGGGACAGATTGATCTGGGGTGGATTGTATTTGGGGATAGATTGACCTTGTTTGATTTAACCACGCCCCTGAAGCCCCTCTTATCATTAACACAATTTGGCCACACCCACTGTTCACTGCTGCGTGCTACGGGCACCACATTACTCTTTCTGCTTGGCGTGCCCAAAGGTGTCACAGGTTTTTTACAATCCTAGCAACACCCATGGCACAATGAAAACCACACCCACTCTTCACTAAGCACACCACATTTTTTTTCATGGGGCCCATGTTATGATCTTGCACACAGGCCCACTGATTTCATTGTATTACACTTTGGCAACTGAAGCACTTTTCCCCTTTTTTATGTTGTTTTTGTTTGTGTTTTTGACCCTATACACTGCACTAAACATGTAAAAATGTGTTTTGTTTCCTTTTGAATAGATGTGTTATGCTATTAAATTTGTTAATTGATTCGTTTCGGAATTCGATAAGTTTTGTTTTGTTTATTCATTTTCTAACGAATTCCAAATTTGCAGAAAATTTTGAATTGAGATCTGTCGAAAAAATAATCAATTGATCTGAATTCTGTGTGAAGAAAAACTGGTTGTTAAGAAGCGGACCGAGAAGATGGCTACCGTGTCCCTAACAACCGATGACTCATCAGAACTGAAATGTAAACAAAAGAATGAAAAAAAAGAATGAACAGTGAAAAATTCTGAAAAAAAAAACAGTGTGGGGAAGCTGTTTTTTTCCCCACCCATCCATCATTTGCTATCCATACCAGACCTGCAACCCCGCAGGCCAGGAAAGGGGGGGTGAGCGAGCGCCCCCCTCCTGGGCCCCCCAGATCCCAGCCCCACCCATGTGAATGAGTATGGGGTTCATAGTACCCCTACTCATTCACCAAAAAGTGATCAAAGGGTTAATAAAAACAAAACAGTGTGTGACAAGCCCTTAGATAATATGTAAAAACACCAACCTGAATGAAAAAAAAAATGCTGCTCTCCGAACACGACTGTTCCCATCCACACAGACAAATGACAGGTAAACATAGGGGTGGGGGTTACACGGTGATGTAGCCGGGTGACCCCACCCCCATGTCTACCTCTCATTGGGCAAGTGTGATTCCCGGTACTATATGCCCCATATTTATTCACATAGGGAGGCCAGGATCTGGGGCTCCCTTGTTAAGTCAACCCCCGCACCCCGACAACCACCAAGCCAGGGTTGTGGGGAAGAGACCCTTGTCCCCATCAATATGGGGACAAGGTGCTTTGAGGGAGGAAAGAGACCCCCCCTGCCCAAAAGCACCCCTCCTGTGTTGAGGGAATGTGCCCTGGCATGGTTCAGAAGTGGGGCACTCGCTCGTCCCCCCTCCCCTATTTCCTTGCCTGCCAGACTGCATGCTCAGATAAGGGTCTGGTATGGATTTTGAAGGGACCCTGAAGGTCCTGGTTTGGATGGGGGGGACCCGCTGAATGCTGATGAGTCACCTGTTATTAAGGATGCGGTGGCCTGCTTACCAACCCGCTCCTTAACAACCAGCTATTCTTCAAAAATAATTCAGATCAGTGGATCATTTTATGACGGATCCGAATTTGAATCTTCTGGTCCACTGATCTTCTGGTCCACTGATCTACTCATCCACTGGTTCACTGATCTACTGGTCCACTGATCTACTCATCCACTGATCTACTGGTCCACTGATCTACTAGTCGACCAATCTACTAGTAGACATGTGCGATTAGTTTCGTACGAATCGAAAATTTGTACGAATTTCCGTAAATTCGTACATTCAGGAAGATCTGAAATACGAATTACTATGCTTCTGAATTTTGTATGAAATAAAATGTCACTTCTGGGTCCCCATGTCACTTTTTCCACCACGATCTGCACTGCGTTAGATTCATCAGAGGGCAGGTAAGACATCAGGTGTACAAACAAAATCAGCGACTGCCCAAACCTGTAACTGGCCTTAACAGCAAGGAACACATAGAAGAGCAACGCATGTAAAACAACTACCAAGAAATATTCCCAGCTCAACTTACCAGCCAGCCTGTAACAAACCGAATTGTCTTGTCCAACAGTTGGAAGACATCTGGAGTCTTTAAGACCTCTGATGTCTCATTAAACAAAATCTGTCAAAAGAGAAAAGGTCCAAAACCTCCTGCGCATGAGTGTGGTGGGCTAGAGGCAATCTTCACCTGTATTCGCTTTTAGGATAACATCCAGGGATAAGTCCGGCCTTGCTGCCCTCTAATGACTGGGGCAGTCTGAACAGTACCTGCAAAAAACAAACAACTACGAGGCAGTGGCTGTTAGACATGTGCAATTCGTTTTTTTTTTTTTTGTTTTTCGTTTTTTTCGTTATTTTCGTTCATTCGTTATCGTACGAATGAACGAACGATTCGCTAAAAATTTTAACGAATAACGAATCGTTCGAATCGAACGAATCCGAAAACAACGAAAATCCGAAAAAAACAAATTAGAAACAACGAATGTACGAAAGAAGAAAATCCGAAAAACGAAAACAGGAACAACGAAAATCAAAATGAACGAAAAAATTCGTACATTCGTAACTTTTTTTTTTTTGTTGAATTGGTAATTTTCCGTGTCCCTTACAATGGCGCTGCTTAATGTGCCTCGAATGGATTGAACGAAAAAATTCGTACATTCGTAACTTTTTTTTTTTTTTTTTCGATTCGTAATTTTCCGTGTCTCTTACAATGGCGCTGCTTAACGTGCTTCGAATGGATTGAACGAAAAAATTCGTAACTTTTTTTTTTTTCGATTCGTAATTTTCCGTGTCTCTTAAAGTGTAATAATAGCATACACATTACATACAATTATGAATTATGCTCCGATTACGAATATACGAATGTTACGAATGTACGAATAAATACGAATGCGTCCGAATTTCGAATAAACGAATAAACGAAAATTTAACTAACGGAAAAACGAATCAACGAAAAAATAACTCTTACGAAAATAGGAATCGTTACGAATACGAACACCGACGACTTACGAATTTACGAATCGTTACGAATACGAACACCGATGACTTACGAATTTACGAATCCTTACAAATCAACGGAAACGAAAAAAAACGAAACGCAAATAAACAAATTTTTTCGTTGTGCACATGTCTAGTGGCTGTGCCTGTTTTTATTTGCCTCTATTAAAGCCCCATCGAGATAATACATCAGGCTGGTGGGCCTTCTGTTGTTTGTTTTTAGCAGTCTCATTGAAGAGAACCTGTCATCAAAATAAATAATTATCACATAAGGGGGACTTTTTGTTCCCTATGTGATGAAAAAAAAAAAAGAAATAAGTAAAATAAATAAATAAATAAATGTCCATGCAGTCCAATATGGTTTAAAATAAAAAAAATATTCTCAGGTGAATATACACATAAATTCAATCAGAATACAAAGGTACTCATGCCGGGTCTGACAGTGCAAGGCCCTGCCACTGTGAAAATGAAAGTAGAAGTGATACAGGGTTTGCACGGATGCAGAGTACAGGGCTTCAGAATATCGATTTGAGTGGAGAAAACTATTTCGTTCAGCTTTCTCTAGGTTTTGGTATTCCAACTTTAGCTTCTGGAGTTTGCAGACTTTAAAAAATTTTGGACGGGAAGAAGTCCAGGTCTTGCTGGAGACTAGGGATGGGCCCGGTGCTCGATGCGAACCCACGTTCGCATCGAGCACCGGGCGTTCGCTCGCTCGGCGAGCCCAGAACTATTTTGGCCGCTCGCATCACGTTCGTGTGATGCGAGCGGCCCCCGCAATGCATTGCGGCCGGCGCGGCCGACGCAGTGCATTGCTGGCTGATGATTGGCCAAGCATGCACTGTGACCCCGCATGCTTGGCCAATCACAGCCCCGGAAACTCGAAGAGCCATAATTGGCTACAGGCAGGACGCCTGTAGCCAATTACAGCTCAGGGGCTGTAGTACACGCCCCCCCCTATAAAACGCCGCCACGCCGTCTGCGCCGGTCACATGCTGTTCCGGCGCAGATTGAGCAGGCTGATTCTGTGACACTCTGCTGCATTTAGATAGTTAGAGAGATTCACTTACAGAGATTGAGTTAGATAGATTCAGTTACAAAGATTGATTGAGAAAGAGGGGCTTGTAGTGTGCTCGTGGCAGGCAGGCAGAGCTACTATATTTTGTTACCAGAAGCACCTATAGGACTTGTAGTGTGTTCGTGGCAGGCAGGCAGAGCTCCTATATTTTTGTTACCAGAAGCACCTATAGGACTTGTAGTGTGTTCGTGGCAGGCAGGCAGAGCTCCTATATTTTGTTACCAGAAGCACCTATAGGACTTGTAGTGTGTTCGTGGCAGGCAGGCAGAGCTCCTATATTTTGTTACCAGAAGCACCTATAGGACTTGTAGTGTGTTCGTGGCAGGCAGGCAGAGCTCCTATATTTTGTTACCAGAAGCACCTATAGGACTTGTAGTGTGTTCGTGGCAGGCAGGCAGAGCTCCTATATTTTGTTCCCAGAGGCACCTATAGGACTTGAAGTGTGTTAGTCCCATTACACACACAGAGCTATATTTTCTTCCCAGAAGCACCTATAGGACTTGAAGTGTGTTAGTCCCATCACACACACAGAGCTATATTTTCTTCCCAGAAGCACCTATAGGACTTGAAGTGTGTTAGCCCCATTACACACACAGAGCTATATTTTCTTCCCAGAAGCACCTATAGGACTTGAAGTGTGTTAGTCCCATCACACACACAGAGCTATATTTTGTTCCCAGAAGAACCTATAGGACTTGAAGTGTGTTAGTCCCATCACACACACAGAGCTATATTTTGTTCCCAGAAGCACCTATAGGACTTGAAGTGTGTTAGTCCCATTACACACACAGAGCTATATTTTGTTCCCAGAAGCACCTATAGGACTTGAAGTGTGTTAGTCCCATTACACACACAGAGCTATATTTTGTTCCCAGAAGCACCTATAGGACTTGAAGTGTGTTAGTCCCATTACACACACAGAGCTATATTTTGTTCCAGAAGCACCTATAGGACTTGAAGTGTGTTAGTCCCATCACACACACAGAGCTATATTTTGTTCCCAGAAGCACCTATAGGACTTGAAGTGTGTTAGTCCCATCACACACACAGAGCTATATTTTGTTCCCAGAAGCACCTATAGGACTTGAAGTGTGTTAGTCCCATCACACACACAGAGCTATATTTTGTTCCCAGAAGCACCTATAGGACTTGAAGTGTGTTAGTCCCATCACACACACAGAGCTATATTTTGTTCCCAGAAGCACCTATAGGACTTGAAGTGTGTTAGTCCCATTACACACACAGAGCTATATTTTTGTTCCCAGAAGCACCTATAGGACTTGAAGTGTGTTAGTCCCATTACACACACAGAGCTATATTTTGTTCCCAGAAGCACCTATAGGACTTGAAGTGTGTTAGTCCCATTACACACACAGAGCTATATTTTGTTCCCAGAAGCACCTATAGGACTTGAAGTGTGTTAGTCCCATTACACACACAGAGCTATATTTTGTTCCCAGAAGCACCTATAGGACTTGAAGTGTGTTAGTCCCATCACACACACAGAGCTATATTTTGTTCCCAGAAGCACCTATAGGACTTGAAGTGTGTTAGTCCCATCACACACACAGAGCTATATTTTGTTCCCAGAAGCACCTATAGGACTTGAAGTGTGTTAGTCCCATCACACACACAGAGCTATATTTTGTTCCCAGAAGAACCTATAGGACTTGAAGTGTGTTAGTCCCATCACACACACAGAGCTATATTTTGTTCCCAGAAGCACCTATAGGACTTGAAGTGTGTTAGTCCCATTACACACACAGAGCTATATTTTGTTCCCAGAAGCACCTATAGGACTTGAAGTGTGTTAGTCCCATTACACACACAGAGCTATATTTTCTTCCCAGAAGCACCTATAGGACTTGAAGTGTGTTAGTCCCATTACACACACAGAGCTATATTTTGTTCCCAGAAGCACCTATAGGACTTGAAGTGTGTTAGTCCCATCACACACACAGAGCTATATTTTGTTCCCAGAAGCACCTATAGGACTTGAAGTGTGTTAGTCCCATCACACACACAGAGCTATATTTTGTTCCCAGAAGCACCTATAGGACTTGAAGTGTGTTAGTCCCATCACACACACAGAGCTATATTTTGTTCCCAGAAGCACCTATAGGACTTGAAGTGTGTTAGTCCCATCACACACACAGAGCTATATTTTGTTCCCAGAAGCACCTATAGGACTTGAAGTGTGTTAGTCCCATTACACACACAGAGCTATATTTTCTTCCCAGAAGCACCTATAGGACTTGAAGTGTGTTAGTCCCATTACACACACAGAGCTATATTTTGTTCCCAGAAGCACCTATAGGACTTGAAGTGTGTTAGTCCCATCACACACACAGAGCTATATTTTGTTCCCAGAAGCACCTATAGGACTTGAAGTGTGTTAGTCCCATCACACACACAGAGCTATATTTTTCTTCCCAGAAGCACCTATAGGACTTGAAGTGTGTTAGTCCCATCACACACACAGAGCTATATTTTGTTCCCAGACGCACCTATAGGACTTGAAGTGTGTTAGTCCCATCACACACACAGAGCTATATTTTGTTCCCAGAAGCACCTATAGGACTTGAAGTGTGTTAGTCCCATCACACACACAGAGCTATATTTTCTTCCCAGAAGCACCTATAGGACTTGAAGTGTGTTAGTCCCATCACACACACAGAGCTATATTTTGTTCCCAGAGGCACCTATAGGACTTGAAGTGTGTTAGTCCCATTACACACACAGAGCTATATTTTCTTCCCAGAAGCACCTATAGGACTTGAAGTGTGTTAGTCCCATCACACACACAGAGCTATATTTTGTTCCCAGAAGCACCTATAGGACTTGAAGTGTGTTAGTCCCATCACACACACAGAGCTATATTTTCTTCCCAGAAGCACCTATAGGACTTGAAGTGTGTTAGTCCCATCACACACACAGAGCTATATTTTGTTCCCAGAGGCACCTATAGGACTTGAAGTGTGTTAGTCCCATTACACACACAGAGCTATATTTTCTTCCCAGAAGCACCTATAGGACTTGAAGTGTGTTAGTCCCATCACACACACAGAGCTATATTTTCTTCCCAGAAGCACCTATAGGACTTGAAGTGTGTTAGTCCCATCACACACACAGAGCTATATTTTCTTCCCAGAAGCACCTATAGGACTTGAAGTGTGTTAGTCCCATCACACAGAGCTCCTCTATTTTCTTTGCATAAGCACCCACAGGACTTCTAGTGTGTTAGTGGCATCACACAGAGCTCCTCTATTTTCTTTGCATAAGCACCCACAGGACTTCTAGTGTGTTAGTGGCATCACACAGAGCTCCTCTATTTTCTTTGCAGAAGCACCCACAGGACTTCTAGTGTGTTAGTGGCATCACACAGAGCTCCTCTATTTTCTTTGCATAAGCACCCACAGGACTTCTAGTGTGTTAGTGGCATCACACAGAGCTCCTCTATTTTCTTTGCATAAGCACCCACAGGACTTCTAGTGTGTTAGTGGCATCACACAGAGCTCCTCTATTTTCTTTGCAGAAGCACCCATAGGACTTCTAGTGTGTTAGTGGCATCACACAGAGCTCCTCTATTTTCTTTGCAGAAGCACCCATAGGACTTCTAGTGTGTTAGTGGCATCACACAGAGCTCCTATATATTCTTCTCAGCAGCACCCACAGGACTTCTAGTGTGTTAGTGGCATCACACAGAGCTCCTCTATTTTCTTTGCATAAGCACCCACAGGACTTCTAGTGTGTTAGTGGCATCACACAGAGCTCCTCTATTTTCTTTGCATAAGCACCCACAGGACTTCTAGTGTGTTAGTGGCATCACACAGAGCTCCTCTATTTTCTTTGCAGAAGCACCCATAGGACTTCTAGTGTGTTAGTGGCATCACACAGAGCTCCTATATATTCTTCTCAGCAGCACCCACAGGACTTCTAGTGTGTTAGTGGCATCACACAGAGCTCCTCTATTTTCTTTGCAGAAGCACCCATAGGACTTCTAGTGTGTTAGTGGCATCACACAGAGCTCCTATATTTTCTTCTCAGCAGCACCCACAGGACTACCGACTACAATGGCTGGAAGACCGCCAAGGGGAGGCAGAGCGTGCAGAGCCAAGAACACAGGGCAGGCAGGCTCTGTTTCTAGTGGACGTGGCCGTGGACGTGGACGTGGTCGTGCATCGTCATCAGCACGTGGCCATGGGACACGCGCGTCTTTGTTTTCGGCAGCTGGACATGTGGAGCCGCATCATGCTGAAGGCTTGGTAGAATGGATGACCAAGCCCTCCTCATCCTCCTCATCCTCTCTCACCCAGGCTCAGGGTACTGACAGAGCATCATCAGCCACCCCTTCCCTAGACCCACCATGTCCTCCTGAGGAGTCCCCCGAACTCTTTGAGCACAGTGTTGGGTACATGCTCCAGGAGGATGCCCAACGATTCGAAGGCTCGGATGACGATACCCAGCTTGAGGAATCTGGCAGTACAGTTCCACCAGCTGCAGCTTACTGCCAGGTTTGCTCTAGTGGTGAAGAGGGAGGGGATGATGAGGTCACTGACTCCACGTGGGTGCCTCAAGGGAGAGAGGATGAGGAGGAGGACGAGGAGGAGGAGGATGCGGCGTCACATGTCCAACGAGGCAGGATGCCCCCTGGAGGCCAGGTAGAGGCCAGCACAGCAACTGTACAACACCGCAGAGCTCCGCCTGTGCAGGGCGCTGCCTCTGCACGTTATCAGAAAAGTTCTTTGGTGTGGGCCTTTTTTGAGACGAGTGCAGCAGATCGCACCACTGCTATTTGCAATATTTGTCTCAAGCGTATCTCGCGTGGCCAAAACATCAGCCGCTTGGGCACGACAAGCATGACCAGACATATGGCGACCTGCCATGCAGCTCGTTGGCAGGCACACATAAAAGACCCACACCAAAGAACTAAGCGGACCTCTCCTTGCTCCTCCTCAGCTGGGATCTCCATCCCCACTACACCTTCAGTCCTCTCTGAAAGCTGCTCTGAGAGGACTGAAGGTGTAGAATTCGGTGTGTCACAACCAAGTACTTGCAGTACACCGACGTCCGAATGCAGCAGGCAAATTTCCCTGCCCCAGCTGCTGGACCGTAGAAAGAAGTACACTCCCAGCCATCCACATGCCCAGCGGTTGAATGCTAGCCTTGCTAAATTGCTAGCACTTCAACTGCTGCCTTTTCAGTTGGTAGACTCGGCCCCCTTCCGTGAGTTTGTTCAATGTGCGGTTCCTCAGTGGCAGGTTCCCAAACGCCACTTTTTCTCGCGGAAGGCGATTCCGTCTCTCTACCGGCATGTGGAGGGCAATGTCCATGCCTCGCTGGACAGGGCGGTCAGCGGTAAGGTGCATATTACCGCTGACTCATGGTCCAGCAGGCATGGACAGGGACGGTACCTTTCTTTCACGGCCCATTGGGTCACTCTATTGGCAGCTGGGAGGGATGCAGGACAAGGTGCAGTAGTGTTGGAGGTTGTTCCGCCACCACGCCTCCAAAACGCGACTACTGCTACTGGTTGTGACACACCTCTCTCCTCCACCCCCTCCTCTTCTTCTTCCTCCAGTGCTCTGTCCTTGGAACCAGCGGTGCTCCGTAGGCGTACAAGGGGCTACGCAAGTACGCAGGCAAAAAGATGCCATGCCGTGCTTGCGCTGGTGTGTTTGGGGGACAGGAGCCACACTGGGCCAGAGGTTCTGGCAGCTCTGCAGGGGCAGGCCGAGAGGTGGTTGACGCCACGTCAGCTTAAGCCAGGAATGGTCGTTTCTGACAATGGCACCAACCTCCTCTCCGCCCTGCGACAGGGGCAGCTCACCCATGTGCCCTGCATGGCTCACGTCCTCAACCTGGTGGTGCAGCGGTTCTTGGGCAGGTTCCCAGGCTTACAGGATGTCCTGAGGCAGGCCAGGAAAGTCTGTGTGCATTTCCGCCGATCTTATAATGCCAGTGCTCGGCTGACTGAGCTGCAAAAGGAGCTGAACCTGCCCAAGAACCGCCTAATATCTGACATGCCCACCAGGTGGAACTCAACGTTGGCCATGCTGCAGCGACTGCACACGCAGCAGAGGGCCATCAATGAGTACCTTTGCGACTACGGCACCAGGACAGGGTCAGGGGAGCTTGGTTTTTTTTCCCCACGTCAGTGGAGCATGATCAGGGATGCATGCACTGTCCTCTCACCATTTGAGGAGGCCACGAGGATGGTGAGCAGTGACAGTGCATGCATCAGTGACACTGTCCCTCTTGTCCACCTGTTGGAGCATACGCTGCGTGGGATAATGGACAGGGCACTTGAGGCAGAACAGAGGCAGGAAGAGGAGGACTTCCTTGCCTCTCAAGGCCCCCTTTATCCGGACAGTGTTCCTTCTGTCCCACCCATCACACAGGAAGAGGATGAGGAGGAGGAGGAGGAGGAGGAGGAGGAGGATTGTGTGAGCATGGAGGTGGAGCCTGGCACTCAGCATCAGCAGCAGCAGTCTTTTAGGGATGATGTACAGTCCCAACAAGCCAGTGGACTTGTACGTGGCTGGGAGGAGGTGGCTGGCGATCATGTCATCCTCAGTGACCCAGAAGACTCCGGACCGAATGCCTCAGCTAACCTACGCTGCATGGCCTCCCTGATCCTGCAAAGCCTGCGGAAGGATCCTCGTGTTCTTCGGATCAAGGAGAGGGACCATTACTGGCTGGCCACTCTCCTTGATCCGCGGTACAAGGGTAAGGTTGCGGACCTTATCTTGCCGTCGCAGAGGGAGCAGAGGATGAGACATCTCAGGGAGGCCTTGCAGAAAGGTCTGTGCAACGCGTTCCCAGAAACTGGGAGGCTACAAACTCCTGGTCCTGGGCGACGAGTTGCTGAGGCTTCGGTCAGTGGCAGAAGGAGCGGTGGGGAAGGTGGACGTCTGACCGATGCGTTCAGACAATTTTTTAGTCCGCAGCCCCAAGGTATGATCGGTTCCAGCAACCATCGCCAGCGTCTGATATACATGGTGCAGGAATACCTTGGGGCAAGGTCAGACTTGGACACCTTTCCCACCGAAAATCCTCTGGCTTACTGGGTCCTGAGGATGGATCACTGGCCAGAGCTTGCACAGTATGCAATTGAGCTACTGGCCTGTCCTGCCTCCAGCGTTCTTTCCGAACGCACATTCAGTGCTGCTGGAGGATTTGTGACTGATCATAGGGTGCGCCTGTCCACCGCCTCGGTTGATCGACTGACATTCATCAAAATGAATCAGTCTTGGATCACCACCAGCTACCAGGCACCTGAGGCGGATATAACCGAATAATTTTTAATGTCACATCCCTTCAAGACTGCCTATGCTGATGCTGAGTGACTGTCCTCTTATGTTCACTGACTATCCTCTTCCTCCTCCTCAATGATCCATGCCACCACACCAGTGCCTAAGGCACAATTTTTCAGCCCCTGTTTAACAGGGGCGTGTACTTACAATTTTTTAAAAAAATGCTTCGCAACACGTGTGACTGCTGTGCTCCAAGTACAGTCTCTGTGAGGGCCGTGTTGCAGTGTTGTGGCACCAGCACCAGTGCCTAAGGCACAATTTTTCAGCCCCTGTTTAACAGGGGCGTGTACTTACAATTTTAAAAAAAAATGCTTCGCAACACGTGTGACTGCTGTGCTCCAAGTACAGTCTCTGTGAGGGCCGTGTTGCAGTGTTGTGGCACCAGCACCAGTGCCTAAGGCACAATTTTTCAGCCCCTGTTTAACAGGGGCGGGTACTTACAATTTTTTAAAAAAATGCTTCGCAACACGTGTGACTGCTGTGCTCCAAGTACAGTATCTGTGAGGGCCGGGTTGCAGTGTTGTGGCACCAGCACCAGTGCCTAAGGCACAATTTTTCAGCCCCTGTTTAACAGGGGCGTGTACTTACAATTTTTTAAAAAAATGCTTCGCAACACGTGTGACTGCTGTGCTCCAAGTACAGTATCTGTGAGGGCCGGGTTGCAGTGTTGTGGCACCAGCACCAGTGCCTAAGGCACAATTTTTCAGCCCCTGTTTAACAGGGGCGTGTACTTACAATTTTTAAAAAAAAATGCTTCGCAACACGTGTGACTGCTGTGCTCCAAGTACAGTATCTGTGAGGGCCGGGTTGCAGTGTTGTGGCACCAGCACCAGTGCCTAAGGCACAATTTTTCAGCCCCTGTTTAACAGGGGCGTGTACTTACAATTTTTTAAAAAAATGCTTCGCAACACGTGTGACTGCTGTGCTCCAAGTACAGTATCTGTGAGGGCCGGGTTGCAGTGTTGTGGCACCAGCACCAGTGCCTAAGGCACAATTTTTCAGCCCCTGTTTAACAGGGGCGTGTACTTACAATTTTTTAAAAAAATGCTTCGCAACACGTGTGACTGCTGTGCTCCAAGTACAGTCTCTGTGAGGGGTTGCAGTGTTGTGGCACCAGCACCAGTGCCTAAGGCACAATTTTTCAGCCCCTGTTTAACAGGGGCGGGTAATTACAAATCTTGATCTAATAGTTCACAGCAGGGCCCATTCCTGCGCCCACCAAGAGTAACTATGAGGGCCTGCAGTCTTGTGGCAACACCGTCCACCACCACCGCCAAAGGCCCAATTTTTCTGCCCTGTTCATCAGGTGCTTGCAATTACAAATCTTGATCTAATAACTCACAGCAGGGCCCATTCCTGCGCCCACCAAGAGTAACTATGAGGGCCTACAGTCTTGTGGCAACACCGTCCACCACCACCGCCAAAGGCCCAATTTTTCTGCCCTGTTCATCAGGTGCTTGCAATTACAAATCTTGATCTAATAACTCACAGCAGGGCCCATTCCTGCGCCCACCAAGAGTAACTGTGAGAGCTTACAGTCTTGTGGCAAAACCGTCCACCACCACCACCACCACCCCCAATTTTTCTGCCCTGTTCAACAGGTGCATGCAATTACAAATCTTGATCTATTAACTCACAGCAGGGCCCATTCCTGTGCCCACCAGTCTTGTGGCTACACCAACATCTAATAGGGCAAATTTCTGCAGAGTATATACGCCAGGCCCCTACTTTCAAACATCCAACTTACAAACGACTCCTACTTGCAAATGGAAAGAGAAAACAGGAAGTGAGAGGAAATCTACCCCTAGGAAGGGAAATTCTATCCTGTTAGATTTAATTTGGGAAAAAGGTATCTCCTCTCTACTGATACTTTATCACCAATCCTTGTTTCAATTAAAACCCCACTTTTCCAAAAACATTTGTCATTGGGACGGAAAGTGAGGTGACATGTTCTGAACAGATGTGCAAAGACAGCAAATGTTACAGGGGTGATAACCCCTCCCTATGTTCTCCAAAAAGCTTAAAAATAGATTTTTTTGGGATGGAGCTACACTTCATAATGTACCTGTTCAGATTCTACTTAAGATCAAACCTAAAGCCGCAAGTGGTTTTAAATGGCTTCTTTTTTTCCTTTACAAATGTCATTTTGTGCAAGGACAGTTCTAAACACGGGAAACACATGCCACTTCACAGGCATACTTTAGACACCCCCCAGGTACCATATTTAAAGGAAAATTTCACTTTTTTTTTTTCACTTTATGCATCATTAAAATGACTGCTCCCGAAAAAACGTTAGTTTTTAAAAGTTCTTTTTGCATTGATATATGTCCCCTGGGGCAGGACCCGGGTCCCCAAACCTGTTTTATGACATTAACATGCATATTGGCCGTTGTAATTAGCACTTTTGATTTCGAACGTTCGCGTCCATTATAACGTATAGGGTTCGAAAATTCGCGCGAACTTTCGGTCCGTTCGAAGGTTCTGGTTCGAACCGAACCCGGGGGTGTTCGGCTCATCCCTACTGGAGACCTGCAGGTTGTTAGTGCTGGCATACACAGCCCTTAATGCAGGGCTTGGGCATAGCTCATGGCTCCCGTTAGGACACAGGTGTGCCCCACTAAAGAGACAGCACTCCATGCTGGAGACAAGAGATTCGATGTCCATAGGGCTGAGAGAATCAAGACGTTTAGGCAAGTCTGGAAGACTAAGAAGGTCGAGGTGACTAGTTGAGTCCAGGGGACTGAGGGTACCTTGAGGTCTCAGAGGAGTGAGAAAGCCTGGGAAGTCAGTAGATGCCTTTATGAGACGCCAGGTCTTGGGTCCATGCAGCAGGGTGCTGCAACTAAAAAGGCTGAGAGGATTGACAGAGCCCAGAGAGTCAGGGAGCTGGGTGAGCTAAAAGAGGAGCACGGGAACACAGAGGCGCTGTGTGAGACTGTCTGAGGGACTAATTAAAGCCAAAGGTCAAGGTCAGAGGCTTAAAGGCTAAGTTCACATTCTATTTTTTTCTAAATTCCAACTCCCCTATGTACCAATATAGCATTAATGTACTTATTTTGCAAACATAAAAACTTTCCATTTATTCTACCCATGCTTAACTCACTCTCTTCATAAATGTTTAAAAACTGTCCTCCATTACTTCTGCCTTATTTCCTGAACAGACTTTAGGTCATAACACAGGAAGGAGTTGACCAGCTGAGGGTAGATGATGCAGGGTGTGTGCTAATGAGATCAGCTGATCAACTCCTTCCTGTGTCATGACCTAAAGTCTGTTCAGAAAGTAAGGAGTAATGGAGAAGGGTTTTTAAACATCCATGAAGAGAATGAGGTAAGTGTGGGTAGAATAAATGGAAAGCTGTTTTATTTTTGCAAAAGAAGTACATTTATGCTATATTGGTACATAGGGGGGCTGGGATGTAGAAAAAAAAGGTGAATTTAGCCTATGAAGTCTCTGCTGAAGAGAGCCATGTGGTTTTTATTATTTTTACTGTGTCTGTTTTGGATGGTAAAAAAAACCCTGCGCGGGCATCTGTTTTTCTGTTGAACTTTGATTGTGTTTAATAAAAGTGGGCCGACAAGCCCTAAAATAAAGTTAGGACTGGCATGGACTCACTAAAAATGCTTCTACCTCTGAGCTAACAATGTCACAAAGGTCATACATATTTTTCAACATCCTTTCTTTTTTGGCATGGCGATGACCACTTCTAATGTTTCTAAAGTGCATAGTTTACTAGATATCACAGTTAAAGGCTTCTTCTCCTACCTGTAGTTTCCCAGGTACACTCCATCTGGATTGAGCATAGGTGCAATTTTAAATATCAGGTGATCTCTGAGAACTCTTGCAATAGGATGCTGACTAACAAGGAAATCGATGATCCCTAAGGGAAAAAAACATGGAAAGCATATCCATTACAATATGGTGGTTTTGGTCATATTTATTTCTTTTAAAACAACACATAATATAAGTACCTTGGCATCCTCTTTTAGGATCTCCTACCTTCACAGAATATGCCATCCATCTTCTTCTGAGCTCTGTAGTTCCTCTGTAATAGCCTGCTAATTTTCAGATAAAACCATTACTGCCTTGTGATATCCTGTTTGTAAGACCTCTGGCTGTTATTCCTCCTGTACTCCCAGCCAGCGGTCTTGTCACTGCCCAGTTGTAGTTTGCCACAGCAAGCAGGGACTTGTACTTCCATCCCCGCATGCTGTAGTGGGCGGAGGGGTCTCACACAACCCAGTCTGTACCGCCCATGGAGGTAGTGTCCTCCTCCCCTGCTCCTGCCAGCCACGCCCCCCCCTGCACCGCTTGTTTGTCATCTGTCAGTGCAGAGCGGGGATTGTAGGAGACACAAGCCAGGTGACAGAGTGGAGATCTCGGGGTGTGACAGATCTTGTATATGAACAACGCTTGCCGTAATGCCCCCCCCCCCCAGGCGGGACATTACGGCAATCAGTGTTCATATACAAGATCTGTCACAGCCCGAGATCTCCGCTCTGTCAACCGGCTTGTGTCTCCTACGATCCCTGCTGCACATATGGCCACTGATGAGACCGCACATTTGGGCTCTGATAAGACTGCACATTTGGGCACTGATGAGACCGCACTTATGGGCTCTGATGAGACCGCACTTATGGGCTCTGATAAGACCGCACTTATGGGCTCTGATGAGACCGCACTTATGGGCTCTGATGAGACCGCACATTTGGGCTCTGATGAGACCGCACATTTGGGCTCTGATGAGACCGCACATTTGGGCTCTGATGAGACCGCACATTTGGGCTCTGACGAGACTGCACATTTGGGCTCTGATGAGACCGCACATTTGGGCTCTGATGAGACCGTACATTTGGGCACTGACATAGGCGTGCCCATGGGGTGTGCCGGGTGTGCCCAGGCACACCCTAATCCATGTGCTTAGCTCTCATTGGTCCGGGCAAAAGTGCCCATAAAAATAGCCATGACCTGGTCAGCTTTGAACTGCGCCTGCACAGTTCCGGCGAGCTGCCCGACTCCCAAGCTGATCCAAATCCGATCCTGTATTCCACCAGCGCCGGTGGGCGGGGCCGCCCAGGGGAGGCGGATTTGACACAGGCTGTGTGGCACGCTACTGGCGGCGATGCGAGTGATGGCATGCTGCATCCCTCCAGGCGCGCCAGCCTTTAAAAATAGTCACTATGGGCAGGAGGAGCTGAGCAGGCGGAATGGAGGAACCTTGCCTGGCAGACAATCCAGTGACAGCCCAGCACAGCAGCTGCCCAGGCAACATCCACAGCACAAGCGGACCAGCTCAGGGTAAGCCTGCATTCTCAGACTTCCTTGCTTTAAAGTAATAAAGGCAGGAGGGTATTGTGGCAGGAGCTGGTGGTGGCAGGAGCTGGTGGTGGCAGGAGCTGATGGTGGCAGGTGGTGGTGTTTAGGGGGGGAGGTGTTTGGGGCAGGAGGTAGTGGTGGCAGGAGGTGGTGGTGGCAGGAGCTGACAGGAGGTGATGGTGGTGGTGGTGGCAGAAGCTGGTGGTGGCAGGAGCGGGTGGTGGCAGCAGGTGATGGTGGCAGGAGGTGATTGTGGCAGAAGGTGGTGGTGGGTGCAGGAGGTGGTGTTTGGGGCAGGAGGTGATGGAGGCAAGAGCTGGCAGGAGATGGTGGTGGCAGGAGGTGGTGGGGAACAGAAACCGATGGACTATTATTATATCAAAAATAACAGAAATATACTGTTACTTACCTGAGCACTATCTCAGTCCTATCTCAAGTCAATGGACACACAGAGCGGGGCTCAGGAGTTAGCATGCATGAGTATCCCCATAGCAAGCATGCACTCAGCAGGACGGAGGAGCCCAGAGCGCAGGCAGGGCACTCAAGAAGAGGAAGATCGGGGGTGCTCTGTTCAAAACCATTTCACAGATCAGGTAAGTATAATATATATGTTATTTTTTTTAAATTCCTTTAGTATCACTTTAAGAGGAGACAATAAGATTCCCTGCAGAGAAGAGGTATTATACTTACCTGTCATCTGGCTAGCACTGTGGTTCCTTCTATTGCACCCTACATCACTACAGGATTCATTAGTAATATCGGGACTGGTGGAAGAACCACAGCACTCAGTGAGATTCTCTTTGTACCATAGCGCTCAAAGAAAACAAAAATTTAGGGTACGGGCAGTTGAACAGGTATGTATAATGCTTCTTCCTCACAGACCTAACCTCATTTCAGCTGTTTACTTTTGTGACGGGGTTGCTTTAAAACTATTAGTTTATTAACATACAACTCTTATATAACAGTTTACACAGCACTGTACAAAATAAAGGGAAACATTACAGTTACAATAAAATTCAAGGCAAGTGGGTCAGGAAGGCCCTTCTTGTGAAAGCTTACAATCTAAAATATAAAGGATAAAATAGGAGTTCAATATAACACATAGCTGGGCAAAGTTATGAATATATGAATACACACTTGATTAATCTCCCCCTATGGTCTTTAAATAGATTTTTTCCTAAATCTTCAAACTACCTGTTCCAGCAGTTTAAATATACTTGTTCTGGGAGAAACACCCGGGCTGCTATTGTTGACCTTCTTTAAATATACTACTTATCTGGCTAGGTTTGATGCTTTGAATTATTAAATAAAAAAGTACAGTCTGATGACAATATCTCATAGGTAGAGTCAGATAACTAAAGCCATAGCAGCAAGGTTTTGCTTTAATAGTCATGTTTGAGGATAGTCATGTTAAGCATTAAATTAAGGGTTAAGTTTAGGGTCAACAATTAGGTTGAGGTTAAAGATACTGTAAACTCTTAATTTTTATAATTATCTTTAGTAACTCTACTGTGCCCAAAAGCAACACACCTTATGTCCCTAAGGAATAATGTACCATATTGGGCAATAGGAGTGTACATGTTATTATATCTATTGATAAAAAAAAAATTAAAATAGTTTTGTAGTCAGGCTGTGACCACAAGTCCAACAATCACCTGAAAGCTTAAAGTCAAATTGTACCCAGTACATATCTTCCAGTTTTGGATGGAGTAAGAAAAGGCTCATTGCTATGCCAGGTCTTTAGAACTGCGCAAAACCCCAGTGAGGACACCCTGTCACAACAGACGTTACCTGTCACACCTAAATCTCCTATCTTGGAGGTTTCCATTGTCCAACCAACTGGAAGCCGCATTTTAGGATACCCATATAATTATGTTGTTGCTTCATGTGTATGCTCTGGCAGTCTAGAAATGGTAACCTTAAAGAATATCTAAATTTTGAATAGATTAAAGTGGATGTAAACCCAACATTTTTATTAATTTTTTTGATGTCATAATGTAGAGAATACGATTTCCTTTCATTTGAGCCCAGTCTTGCCACACAGATTTACTCGAGGCCCGAGCAATCCTCTTTTATTGTTCAGTTAGAGAAATCTTCACAAAGTCTTGAAAACTTTGTCAAAAACGCCCCCTTGCTGTGAGTGACAGGTGATTTACATATTTCATGCACTAGCCTGAGACAGGCACATTCTGTGTAAAAAGTTCACAATTCACATCCCCTCCCCTCCAGCTCTCCCAGGATTGCTGTGTTTTGACTGGATGTTGCTCATCATGGGATGCAGTGAACAGTCAGCAGACTATAGACAGACAAGTGATTTAGGGGACATGTATGTAGTCAGAGCTGGGCAGAGTAGAACATTCAGTGATCTGATGATAACCTGTCTCAGGCTAGTGCATGAGATATGTAAATCACCTGTCACTCACAGCAAGGGGGCGTTTTTGACAAAGTTTTCAAGATTTTGTTAAGATTTCTCTAACTGAACAATAAAAGAGGATTGCTCAGGCCCCGAGTAAATCTGTGTGGCAAGACTTGGCTCAAATGAAAGGAAATCTTATTCTCTACATTATGACATCAAAAAAAAAAAAAAAAAAATTGGGGTTTACATCCACTTTAAGGAATGGTTAAATACCCCTGCTATCTGTCATATTGAGGAGACTTATCTTTACTTTCTGTCTCAGCAACACAACATGAGGTGAGGAACTGCTCAGAAGGAGAAATCTACCTTTAGACAGCTGTCACCGAATCAAGCCAACTTGCCATTGAAAGATTTCCCCTAAGTTCTTATTCAGGAGAGAACTCAACATTTTGGATTTTCTGTAATTTTCTGTACTGGTGACAACAGTCGCCAAGACAAATAGAAAGGTAGAAATTAAGCTAAGCTAAGATGTCAACTAAAAACATAGCAGAGCCAGTAACTCTTCACCATTCATTCCAAAAATATTTGGCTTTAGATAAAGTTTAAGAGCTCTCTAGGAACCTCAGTTGTGCTTTATAACAATTGTCTTTACAGTATACCTTTGGAGAGTCCACAAGAGGCTAGGAGATGCAAGATCCATGTGTCCTGATGTGAATATAAAGAGAACTTTGTACAGTGACACCAGAGGCTCAGCTTTAAAACTTAGCTCATCTGTCTCAGCTGGTTGGGAGATCCCTCTGCTAATGTCCCATAGAGCTCTAAAATCCCACCAGTGAAATAAAAACTTTGCTTCACACTGCCTACAAAAACAAGAAAAAAATAAATTTTAGGTGCAACTTTGCTTTAAATTACCCCGAATAAGAGGCGAAGAGAAACCTAGTTCTGCAGAAGTTGTGAACACACCTAAATAATATAGACTCTTTTCTCCCAACATGTGTTGCTCAGTCAGTCAAGGCCATATCACAGAGTATGTAATCAACTACGTACGTATCATTGCCCCTCATTACAGAAAGGTTAGGAATTTGGCAGCTGGCGGCGCCCCTATAATATAATTTCCACAAAGCAGACCGAGAGATGCAGCAGATGCCCTAATTTATTAGTTGCTCCTTGTATTAAAATAACAGTTTGCTGGTAAACAGGAAGGGTAATGATGCCAGTCACCCTCGTTAGAGGCTAATAATAGCTTAATTTGTCCACTAATTGACCTTTGATACTGCCGAGGCGTTGTAGTGTGTATCAGGGCAAGAGATAAACAAGACCACGGTTATGTTACCTCGGAGAATGGCTCCGGCAAATGGAAGGTAGTTAGCGTAATACATTATCTGCTCACAGATGAGCGGATTAATTGGTCTGCCAATTAGAAGGGGACTGGGGAAAACAGGGCAGACTGTTCTGTAATGTGTTGTGTACACTGCAGACCACCACAAACAATTCATTCTAAGTCATCAGTGTCTTAAGCCGAAATGGAAAGTCATCTCTCCTCAGCTGTTGACTGAACTAACAACTGAGAAACGTTTCCTGCCAAGAAAGTTCAGGAGTGGAACTCTGTCCATAAGTGCCAAGTGGAAACATGCTGGCTATGCAACTGCTCAAGGGCCCAGTGAAGAAAAGGGACCACCAGGGTAGTTACTATTGTTACACAGATTGTTGAACTTCATCAGGTATCATGCATTGTCTACATTTGGTACAATTTGTCTGTACAGTAATGCTTGACAGATTGCAATACTATAGTATAGATTGATCAAATTGATTGCTATGCTAACGTCTCCATTAAAAGCATATTTTATAGTATGAAAAACGCAATACAATTATTAAAAAAGTACACAGATTGTTGAAAAAAAAAAGCAAAAAAAAGTATACCCTAATTCTGGTCTGAATATGATTTCTATGATTACTAATGCAGAGCTGTATTGAGATCTAAATATAACCTATTAACATTTTTTTAATTTGCTGTATTTTTGATGAAAACGGGATAACTTCTAAGTAATTTTCTTTTTAAGCTACTGATTGCTCATTAAGGTTGTATGTGAGTGTTAAGAGCTTCCATTAACTTGTGGCAATGTGAGCTATAAAGGTGGGGGTAGCAGAGGAAAGAACCCCATCATTTGACTGGAGAATGGCAAGAATTGAGCAAAGCATGAAGGTTTAAGAAGGTTACTTGGATGATGGCCACATTGGAGGTACATATAGGTGTTAGGTAGTGAACAGCTTTATGTTTTGAAAGAGTTCCTGTAGTGTGCCCATTGGAAGTAGCCAAGTTTAGGCCATCAGCCATCATGCTGCATCTGATTCCTCCTGTGCATGTGTGCTAACCTTTCTCCCCACAAGGGACAATCAGTGGAACTGTCGAAGGTAAGTCACTGTGCATGGTGTCATCCAAACAATTATGAAGCATAGATAGAGACTGTTAGTGAATGGCCAAAGTACATCTTTACTTTAGAGTTTAATTCCATTGGTGTGTTGAATAAACTACTGTCACTGTTTCACAACATAACCCCAATTACCTAATGGAGAAAATATTGGCTGAGAGTGACACCACCAACTTACTTAGCCTTGGACTAAGTCTTTAAAACAAACCAGTGATTAGATACATTTTTAATCAATCTTTTCATTCTACAACCCTGACACCATTCAGATAAAACACTACTGAAACAGGTAGTTTTTCTGCCTATTAGCATTATGGCACACGCAAGGGGTGATAGGTAGACATGTGCAATTCGTTTCGTTTTTCGTTTTTTTTCGTTCGTTCGTTTTCGTACGAATGAACGAATCGTTCGAATCGAACGAATCCGAATAACGAATCGTTCGAATCGTACGAATCCGATTAACGAACCGTTCGAATCGAACGAATCCGAAAAACAATCAAAATCCGAAAAAACTAATTAGAAACAACGAATGTACGAATGAAAAAAAATCAGAAAAAACGAAAACAGGAACAAGGAAAATGAACGAAAAAATTCGTACATTCGTAACTTTTTTTTTGTTGAATTTGTAATTTTCCGTGTCCCTTACAATGGTGCTGCTTAACGTGCTTTGAATAGATTGAACGAAAAAATTCGTAACTTTTTTTTTTCAATTCGTAACTTTTTTTTTTTCGATTCGTAAATTATTAAAATGTAATAATAGCATACACATTACATAAAATTATGAATTATGCTCCGATTACGAATCTACGAATGTACGAATAAATACGAATGCGTCCGAATTTCGAATAAACGAATAAACGAAAATTAAACTAACGAAAAAACGAATCAACGAAAAAATAACTCTTACGAATGTACGAACCGTTACGAATACGAACACCGACGACTTACGAATGTACGAATCGTTACGAATACGAACACCGACGACTTAAGCATGTACGA
Source organism: Lithobates sylvaticus (assembly GCA_028564925.1). Classification (NCBI taxonomy): domain Eukaryota; kingdom Metazoa; phylum Chordata; class Amphibia; order Anura; family Ranidae; genus Lithobates; species Lithobates sylvaticus. The sequence goes on from CM053032.1 coordinate 233,403,543, forward strand.
ATCGTTACGAATCAACGGAAACGAAAACAACGAAACGAAAATAAACGAATTTTTTTCGGAAACGAAAAAAACTAAACGAAAATAAACAAATTGTTTTGTTGTGCACATGTCTAGTGATAGATCCCTAAACTAATTTGGTCAATTGTGGTTTGCATCCAGTGCAAGACAAGCTTTGATGGTAGTTGTATAGATAACCACAGGAACAAAATATGTAAGCCTGTTGGGATCTGTTATAATCAATTCACTTTTTTTTAAGTGTTGTAACTTATTCTGTAGGCTTTACTCATTGTGGCAATTTACAAACCACAGGAGTTTTTTTTAATTGTGCTTTTATTTTATTGAGTAATATAAATTCAAAATGAAAAGGTTCCACTGAAACTGCAGAGTACATTTACACCTTGCCACCCATACAGCATCTGTCTATGTCTGCACTGCAGAAACTGAATCAAAATGGAGTCTGCCTCATGTGAAAGGGACCTATAGGTCACTGTTTTGGCCTAGACATTAGGGGATTGGATTCTATCTTTCTCTGGTTTTTGTATACCATCACAGATTCTGACACTCTGGGGAGCACTCTTTGAGCTGTAGGGACCTTCCATGCCATATGTTCACATTTGAAGTTTTTGTCTTCATCTTTTACAATATTCTCTAGTGATATACTGTATTTATCACCCAACTCCTGAGGAAGCAAGAGTGCAAAACATAGATTTTACGAAGCTATATTCTTCAAGAAGCCAGTAACAAGATATTATTCATTTCATTGTATTCATAAATCCAACACAGTGCTGCACTACCAGTGAATATTAAAATAGGATATCATATATCAATTAATTAATAATAATAAATTAATAAGCATTCTACAGTGATATTAAGTCCATATGAAATCAAAAAATCTAAAAAACGTGTATATATATATATATATATATATATATATATATATATATATATATATATATAACCACAATTAATCAAAATTGCAGAAAAAAATCCTCAGCTTGCTCCATCAACTAGTGCAAAAAAATTCCTCAAAAAGTGCAAGTGCTCGCCTCCACCAGTGTGCTCTGGCCGCTCACCACACAATATGACCCCTGTTTCACCAGTGGGTCAGAATAAGCAGGTCCCTTTAAGGCAGTGGTCATCAACCCTGTCCTCAGGGCCCACTAACAGGCCAGGTTTTATGTATTACCTTGGGGAGATGCAGACTAGAATACTGCAATCACTGAGCAGCAAATTAGATCACCTGGGATGTATTTCAGTTATCTTGCAAACCTGGCCTGTTAGTGGGCCCTGAGGACAGGGTTGATGAACACTGCTTTAAGGGTAATCAGGAGATCGCTCTGGTATTCTGCTGGCTTTAAACTCCTCTATTTGTTCCACTCCGTACTGATGGTTTGCTCTGCCTCAAGTCTTCCCCAGGGATATCGGGTCTATAGAGTAACAAAATACGACATCTAGTGCTCTCTGTTTAAAATTGTATTGCTTCAACAAATAATAAAAATCCCAACTATGTATATAGGAACAAAATATGAGATCTAGTGCTCTCTTTTTAAAATGTTATTGCTTCAACAAATAATAAAAATCCCAACCACTTAGTAGTCCATCAAGTCCAACCTATGTGTGTGATTATATGTTAGTATTACATTGTATGCCCCTGTATGTTGTGGTCATTCAGGTGCTTATCTAATAGTTTCTTGAAACTATCAATGCTCCCAGCTGAGACCACCTGTCAGGGAACCTCCGCACCAAGCAGGTGAATCCCGGATCCAATATGCGCAGTTGCCCAACTTTTTCTAACATATATATATGCGCATCGGTGCACAGATGTGCGCATCAGCACATTTTTTTTGTGGAACGGACATGCGCACTGTGCACGTTGTTGTGCGCATGCGCGCACACCAGTGAATCGCGGCGCACGGCGCCCCATTTAAACGAGCAGCCACTCAGCATCAGTGCTGGATTGTCTCAGCTTGTTCCTGCATACCTTGCTGTTGCCTTGTCTGACTTCACCTGATCTTGAACACCCGGCTCTTCCTGACTACTCTCTTGGATCACCCCTACAACCTTGTCTGCCTTGTTTACCTGCACCGACCCCGGCTTGAACCTCTGACTTTGGCTTTGTCTCCTGATTCTGTACTTCACTGCCTGACCTGTTGCTGACCTCTGCCTGTCCCCGACCACGAGCCTGCCTGCCGTCTGTGTACTTCTCTGCCAGCCTGTTGCCAACTCCTGCTTGTTCCTGATCTGCTATCTACAGGCACCTGCACCCTTCCGCTGCCCTAGCAGTTCCTGTCTCCACCTCCAGGGGTTCTAGGACCGGGACCGTGCAAGAGGCCGCCCTCGTCATTTCGGACTCCGCTGGTACGTGACACCACCACATGTGGAAGGGAATTTCACATCCTTGCAGCTCTTACAGTAAAGAACCCTCTACGTAGTCTTTTCTTCTCATTTTAATGAGTGGCCACGAGTCTTGTTAAACTCCCTTTTGTGAAAAAGATTTATCCCTATTGTGGGGTCACCAGTACGGTATTTGTAAATGGAAATCATATCCCCTCTCAAGCGTCTCCCTTTATTAGCTTTGTTGCCCTTCTTTGTACTCGCTCCATTTCCAGTACATCCTTCCTGAGGACTGGAGACCAGAACTGGACAGCATACTCTAGGTGCGGCCAGACCAGAGTCTTGTAGATCAGGAGAATTATCATTTTATCTCTGGAGTTGATCCCCTTTTTAATGCATGTCAATATTCTGTTTGCTTAGTTAGCAGCAGCTTGGCATTGCATGCCATTTCTGAGCCTATCATATACTAGGACCCCCAGGCCCTTTTCTATCCTAGATTCCCCCAGAGCCCCCCCCCCCCGTGTATAGATTGCATTCATATTTTTGCCATCCAAATGCATTATTTAAAATTTTTCTACATTGAACCTCATTTGCTATGTAGTTGCCCACAGCATTAATTTGTTCAGATCTTTTTGCAAGGTTTCCACATCCTGCGGAGAAGTTATTGCCCTGCTTAGCTTAGTATCGTCCGCAAATACAGAGATTGAACTGTTTACCCCATCCTCCAGGGTGTTATTTTATATACTTTGATGGGATATGGTGTAGCAGAGCGTCCCAGAGAGAGCCAGGAGAAGTCCTGTTCGGGGTTTATACATCTCCCAGGCTCCTCTCATATACATTCAGAGGTCTCTGAGACATGATCCAGTTCGGATCTTAGTCCTCCTCTCCAGGCTAATTTAAGCTCACCTGAGCAAACAGCCTTTGCTCTCTGCCTGGGACACACAAACAGGGATGGTTTGTGAGGAGCCAAAAGGTTGGTAAAACCCTTTAAAAACTCTTTACAGAAGCTGACAAGCGGTAGGCTTGCTCAGACTGATAGTTAGAGACGGTGTATGGTATAGTTAGAGCCGAGACACGGCTAGGACTTTAGTTTGTTTATTTCTGTTTTGATGTGTTTTCTGGAAGACTGTGCAGCACCTGTGTATGGACTTGTATTTAAATCAAATAAACCCAGCACTGTTTTCACTACCTCAAGTGGATTTGGTATCTGTGCCTTACTAAACAGCTCATCCCAGGGAGCTTTGTACCTGCTACCTGTCCCCCAGGTTACATATGGTGGATTTCAGCGGGCAGCTGTAGTAAGTTACTACTTAAAAGGCCAGTACCTAGAGTGACTAAACATGGAGGAAATCCTAAAACAATTGATGATATCCAACGCTGCACTTCAAGCTGCACAACAGCAAGCAACCGCTGAACAGCAGAAAACAAATGCTGCACTACAGCAAGCAAACGCTGTACAGCAGAAAACAAGCGCTGCACTCCACGCTGAACAGCAGAAAACAAACGCTGCACTCCACGCTGCACAACAGCAAGCAAACGCTGCACAACAGCAAGCTAATGCACTCCACGCTGAACAGCAGAAAACAAACGCTGCACAACAGCAAGCTAATGCTATCGCACAGGAACAAACGCAGAGGCTGTTTGAACAGCTAGCCACTGATGCAAAAGCAGATAGGAAAACCTTGTCTGAGGTTGTGGAGACAATAGCACAGTGGTCACCTGCTAACGTTGATAATGTTGGAGACAAGCCCTCAGCCATCCATGTGGCTCGCTTTTTGTCTAAGATGACTACAGATGATGATCCAGAGGCCTTTCTGCTAACGTTTGAACGGACCGCTGAGAGGGAAGGTTGGCCTAAAACCCAGTGGGCAGGACTGGTCGCCCCGTTGCTTACTGGGGAATCGCAGAAGGCCTACTATGATTTGGAGTCAGCAGAAGCAGCAGACTATGAAAAGGTCAAACAGGAAATACTGGCACGACTTGGTGTCACTTTGGCAGTTCGAGCACAGCGGGTCCACAGCTGGTCCTTCCAAGACGAGAAGCCTCCAAGATCGCAGATGTTCGACCTAATTCACCTGGTGAGGAAATGGCTACAGCCGGAGTCCCTGTCTGGGCCACAAATAGTGGAGCGTGTGGTCATGGACCAGTTTCTGAGGTCACTACCCATTTCCCTGCAGGAGTGGGTGAGTCAAGGAGACCCCAATTCGGCAAACCACCTGGTGGAACTTGTTGAAAGGTATTTTGCTGCAAAGAACCTGGTCACCACCCCTACAGCCGCACGGACTTTCCGCCCAAAGCCACGGTCTCCCCAGGCAACCGGTAAGACTGTTCCAGGGGAAGTGGGTGGTAAGCATGGCAAGGAAATAGGGGGGAGGATTTTTGGTGCCAGGACTGAAGCTTGGCATCCCAAACAAGGGAAGCCAGTGCCTGTCAGCAAACCAAACTGGGGAAACGTCAGGTGTTTTCGTTGCCAAGAAATGGGACATGTTGCGGCAAATTGTCCATTGACAGATGAACCAATGCAGTGTGATTTATCTATTAGAAGGCAGTCTATGTTTGCAGCGGTTTCATGTACTGCAACCCCAAATATGAGAAAACCAATGTGCCAAATGACTGTGAATGATAAGCCTATTACAGCCTTGTTGGACTCTGGAAGTCTAGTGACTTTGGTTACAGCTGAAATGATTGAACCTGTGAATTATCATGCTAAAAATATTGCTGTGATCTGTATACATGGGAATACCCGGGAGTATCCTGTAACCACTGTTCAGTTTAAAACTGGTTTAGGTACAGTGACCCATCCGGTTGGACTTGTTCCCCACTTAGTGCATGAGGCCATCATTGGTAGGGACTTCCCTAAGTTTTGGGAACTGTGGGATCATCCCAACTCGGTCGCAGTACCTGACTCAGTCGCAGAGCCAGAATTCCTGGCCACTACTGACAATGTGGGTTCAGGGGACTCTTCTCAGGGCTCCCCGGCTTTTCCTCTATCGGTTATGGCAGGAGAGCTGGAGGACCCTGAGGAGGTCCCCACTACCAGTAGAGCCGGACAGCCGTCTGCTGACACCGAGCCTATGTTAGAGTTTGATGACCTTAATGTGCATAAGGAAAATTTTGGTACTGAGCAGAGAAAAGACCATACCCTTTCCAGGGCCTGGGAAAATGTAATAGTGATTAATGGTGTACCTGTCGAACCCGGGGACAGGCCCTGTTTTCCTTATTTCAGCAGCAATGAGGATTTACTGTATCGTGTATGTAAAATGAATGATGAAGTGGTTGAGCAGTTGGTGGTCCCTAAGCCATACAGACGGCTGGTGTTAGAACTTGCCCATGGGCACTTGCTAGGAGGCCATTTAGGGGTTGAAAAAACTACTGAAAGGGTGTTGCGCAGGTTTTACTGGCCCGGGATACAGAAAGATGTTAAGAATTACTGTCAATCCTGTCCTGTGTGTCAGATGTCAGCCCCACTATCCCACTTCCGAAGTCCTTTAGTGCCCTTGCCTATCATTGAAGTGCCCTTTGAGAGGATTGCCATGGACCTTGTGGGCCCACTTCCCAAGTCTGCTCGGGGTCATCAGCATATCCTCGTAATCATGGATTATGCTACCCGTTACCCTGAAGCAGTTCCCTTACGTGCCGCGTCTGCTAAAAACATTGCCAAAGAACTGTTTATGGTATTCAGTCGGGTTGGCATCCCGAAAGAAATCCTTACAGACCAGGGCACCCCGTTTATGTCGCGAATAACTAGGGAGCTCTGCAAGTTATTTAAAGTGGCGCAGCTGCGAACCTCAGTGTATCATCCTCAAACGGATGGCTTAGTCGAACGCTTCAATAAGACGTTAAAGAGCATGTTAAAAAAGGTTGTGGACAAGGATGGGAAAAACTGGGACTTCCTGATACCATACTTGATGTTTGCCATCAGGGAGGTTCCCCAGTCCTCTACGGGGTACTCCCCATTTGAGTTGCTTTATGGGAGACACCCTCGGGGACTCTTAGACATAGCCAAAGAAACTTGGGAGGGAGAACAAACACCCCATAAAAGTGTCATTGAGCATATTGCCCAAATGCAGGAGAGGATTGCAGCAATCATGCCAGTGGTAAAAGAACACTTACTGCAGGCCCAGGCAGCCCAACAGAGAATATACAACAGGGGGGCCCAACTCCGTGTTTTCTCACCTGGTGACAGGGTCCTGGTGTTAGTTCCCACTGTTGAGAGCAAGTTCCTGGCTAAGTGGCAGGGTCCCTTTGAAGTAATTGAGAGAGTTGGGGAGGTCAACTACAAGGTTTATCAACCAGGAAAAAGGAAGCCCGAACAGGTTTACCATATAAACCTGTTAAAACCCTGGAAGGATAGAATGGCGTTAACTGCGAGGCCTCTCCCAGTAACACCTACGGGTACTGAGTCCCCTCTCATCCCTGAGGTCACGATTCCAGACACCCTCTCATATTCCCAAAAACAGGACACTAGAGAATTCCTGATAAGGAATAGAGAGAAGTTTTCAGAGTTACCTGGCACGACTTCAGCAGTTCAGCATGATATTGTTACTGAACCTGGGGTACGTGTCAAGCTCAAACCTTACCGAATTCCTGAAGCGAGGAGAAAGGACATCAGCAAGGAAGTTAAAAAAATGTTGGAGCTAGATGTCATTGAGGAATCCAATAGTGACTGGTCTAGCCCCATCGTGTTAGTCCCAAAACCGGATGGCACGTGGAGGTTCTGTAACGACTTCAGGAAGCTTAATGCGGTGACAAAGTTTGACACATACCCAATGCCCAGAGTAGACGAACTTATAGACCGACTTGGCAAGGCTCGCTATCTTACCACTTTGGACTTGACAAAAGGGTATTGGCAAATACCCCTAACTGGTAGCGCCAAAGAGAAGACTGCGTTCGTGACCCCAGACGGTTCCTTTCAATATAAAAAAATGCCTTTTGGGTTGCAAAATGCCCCGGCGACATTTCAGAGGGCCATGGACAGGACCCTAAAACCCCACCGACGATATGCAGCAGCCTATCTAGATGACATAGTGGTACATAGTACTGATTGGGAGTCTCACTTGCCTCGTGTCCAGGCTGTTCTTGATTCCCTCTTCAAAGAAGGTTTTACGGCAAATCCAAAAAAATGTGCCATTGGTCTAGAGGAAGCCAAGTATTTGGGCTACACTATTGGCCGTGGTGTCATAAAACCACAAGTGAGTAAAATAGCCGCCATCCAGGAATGGCCACGCCCTGCAAACAAAAAGCAGGTCAGGGCCTTTCTTGGTATTGCGGGGTATTATAGAAGGTTTATCCCAAATTTTGCAACTATAGCTGCCCCTCTGACAGACCTTACGAAAGGGAAAGACTCTGTAATGGTGAAATGGTCCCCAGTAGCAGAGGAGTCTTTCCAGGTCCTGAAGAAGGCTCTGTGTGCACAGCCAGTACTGTACTCTCCCGATTTCTCCAGAGAGTTTGTGGTTCAGACGGATGCGTCTGATGTTGGTATCGGGGCGGTACTGTCACAGGTATACAATGGGGAAGAACACCCTGTCGTGTACCTAAGCAGAAAACTCAATGACCATGAGAAAAAGTATGCAGTCATTGAAAAAGAATGTTTAGCCATAAAATGGGCCGTGGACGCGCTCAGATACTATTTGTTAGGGCGCCAGTTTGACTTAATAACTGACCATGCTCCCCTGAAATGGATGGCCCAAAAGAAGGAGACTAATAGACGGGTGAACCGGTGGTTTTTGGCTCTACAGGATTACTCCTTCACCGTAAAACACAGGCCAGGTGTGGAGATGGGAAATGTAGATGCCCTGTCCCGTGTTCACTCCTGTTGGGCCACAGGTGTTCCAACCCTGGGGTTGAAACAAGGGGGGAGGATATGTAGCAGAGCGTCCCAGAGAGAGCCAGGAGAAGTCCTGTTCGGGGTTTATACATCTCCCAGGCTCCTCTCATATACATTCAGAGGTCTCTGAGACATGATCCAGTTCGGATCTTAGTCCTCCTCTCCAGGCTAATTTAAGCTCACCTGAGCAAACAGCCTTTGCTCTCTGCCTGGGACACACAAACAGGGATGGTTTGTGAGGAGCCAAAAGGTTGGTAAAACCCTTTAAAAACTCTTTACAGAAGCTGACAAGCGGTAGGCTTGCTCAGACTGATAGTTAGAGACGGTGTATGGTATAGTTAGAGCCGAGACACGGCTAGGACTTTAGTTTGTTTATTTCTGTTTTGATGTGTTTTCTGGAAGACTGTGCAGCACCTGTGTATGGACTTGTATTTAAATCAAATAAACCCAGCACTGTTTTCACTACCTCAAGTGGATTTGGTATCTGTGCCTTACTAAACAGCTCATCCCAGGGAGCTTTGTACCTGCTACCTGTCCCCCAGGTTACATATATATATATATATTTCCATGTATGGACTAATAACAAATATGGCTTTGTGAAGTCACAGTGAACTCCGGAAATATGTCTCCTCATAGTTCCCTGCACACATAAAAGCATTCCAGTATGTCCCATAACCCCAAGGATTGATTAGTGTAAACAAGATAGCCAGAGAGGAGGTGAACATGTAGATGTCTCCAGTGTGGTCACATAAGTACCCTATTGCCAGCACCCTTTCCTTGAGGGTGGCAAAAAAGCCCAGTGCTTGTCAGCATCAGGCATTGGTTCTTTGGGAGGTTAAGTGGAACCCCTCTCAAAGCCCCCCCCCCCCCCCCAATGCTGAAGGCATGTCTTTGGAATCAATATGGCAGAGGCATGCTTGCTACCATGTTGTCAAGAAGATACAAGGTGTGCAGGGCTATCTCTAGGGTAGAAAGGACACTATTATTAGTAAACAGGTCAGGTCTGAGCATGTAGGCCCTTTACAAAATAATCTAGAGTGGGTGACTGGGGACAAAGGGAAGGCAAATGTATTAAATACTTTCTTCAGCTCTGTGTATACAAAGGAGCATGGGGGAGCTCATGTCCATAATGGGGGTGGTATTGACACAGCCCTAAATGATCCACAATGGCGCAAAAGTGATATGGTCCAGAAATATTTAGACAGAATAAAGGTGGATAAAGTAACTGGAGCATATGGCATCCACCCACGGATCCTAAAAGAATTGAGCTCTGTCATTTCAAGGCCATTTCTTCTAATATTTAGGGACTCGTTAATGACGGGTGTGGTACCATTGGATTGGCGCAGGGCCAGTGTGGTGCCCATATTTAAAAAGGGATCAAAAGTCTTTGCCAAGTAACTATAGACCTGTTAGTTTAACTTCTATAGTCAGAAAGATACTGGAGAGTTCAATAAAAGACCACGAGTTCTTGCTGGAAAAAAATATTTTAAGCAACAGACAGCATGGATTCATGAAAGACAGAAGCTGTCAAACAAACCGGATTTCTTTTTATGAGGCGGTAAGTAAAACCTTGGACAGAGGGGTGGCGGTTGGACATCGTATACTTGGATTTTTCGAAAGCGTTTGACACAGTTCCCCACACACGGCTAATGTGTAAGGTAAAGTCTACAGGCTTGGAAATATCAGTTTGTAAATGGATAGAAAACTGGCTAAAACACCGAATTCAGAGAGTAGTGGTTAATGACTCTTACTGAATGGTCTAAGGTTATCAGTGGTGTACCCAGAGGTTCAGTGTTTGGACCCTTACTTTTTAATATCTTTATAAATTATATTGGGTCTGGGATTAAAAGTACCATTTAAGTCTTTACAGATGACACCAAGCTATGCAGTGGAATAGGATCCTTACAGGATGTCTCCAATTTACAAGCCGACCTCAATGCACTGTCTAATTGGGCAACTAAGTGGCAAATGAGGTTTAATGTTGATAAATGTAAAGGTATGCACTTGGGGGCTAAGAATATGCATGCATCATACATACTAGGGGGAGTACAATTGGGGGAATCAATGGTGGAGAAGGATCTGGGGTTTTTAGTAGATCATAAGCTCAATAATAGCATGCAATGCCAAGCTGCAGTTTCCAAAGCGAGCAAAGTCCTTTCTTGTATTAAGAGAGGTATGGACTCCAGAGAGAGAGATATAATTTTGCCCCTGTACAAATCATTAGTAAGACCTCATCTGGAATATGCAATTCAGTTTTGGGCATCAGTTCTCAAAAAGGATATCAGGAACTGGAGAAAGTGCAGAGAAGGGCAACCAAACTGATAAGAGGCATGGAGGAGCTCAGCTATGAGGAAAGGTTAGAGGAACTGAATTTATTCCCTCTTGAGAAGAGGAGATTAAGGGGGATATGACCAACATGTACAAATACATAAGTGGTCCATATAGTGAACTTGGTGTCGAGTTATTCACTTTAAGGTCATCACAGAGGACAATGCCCCACAGACTCTCAATAGGGTTTAAGTCTGGAGACATGCTTTGCCAGTCCATCACATTTACCCACAGCTTCTTTAGCAAGGCAGTGGTCATCTTGGAGGTGTATTTGGGGTCCTTATGTTGGAATACTGCCCTGTGGGCCCAGTCTCCAAAGGGTGGGGATCATGCTCTGCTTCAGTATGTCACAGTACATGTTGGCATTCATGATTCCCTCAATGAACTGTAGCTTCCCAGTGCCGGCAGCACTCATGCAGCCCCAGATCATGACAATCCCACCACCATGCTTGACTTGTCTTTTTACTCCTCACCTGGTTGCCACGACACACGCTTGACATCATCTGAACCAAATAAGTTTATCCTAGTCTCATCAGACCACAGGACATGGTTCCAGTAATCTATGTCCTTAGTCTGCTTGTCTTCAGCAAACTGTTTGCAGGCTTTCTTGTGCATCATCTTTAGAAGAGGCTTCCTTCTGAGACGACAGCCATGCAGATCAATTTGATGCAGTGTGCAGTGCATGGTCTGAGCACTGACAGGTTGACCCCCCCCCACCCCCCTTCAACCTCTGCAGCAATGCTGGCAGCCCTCATACGTCTATTTCCCAAAGACAAGCTCTGGATATGACGCTGAGCACATGCAATCAACTTCTTTGGTCGACCATGGCGAGGCCTGTTCTGAGTGGAGCCTGTCCTGTTAAACCGCTGTATGGTCTTGGCTACCGTGCTGCAGCTCAGTTTTAGGGTCTTGGCAATCTTCTTATAGCCTAGGCCATCTTTATGTAGAGCAACAATTATTTTTTTCAGATCCTCAGAAGTGCTTTGCCATGAGGTGCCATGTTGAACTTCCAGTGACCAGTGCCATGAGAGTGGGAGCGATAACACCACATTTAACACACCTGCTCCCCATTCACACCTGAAACCTTGTAACACTAACAAATTACATGACACCGGTGAGGAAAAATGCTAAGGAATTCAACAGTTTTTTTAGTGCTTAACTCCAATTTACTATTGTTACCAGCGGTTTAGACATTAATAGCTGTGTGTTGAGTTATTTTGAGGGGACAGCAAATTTACACTGTTATACAAGCTGTACACTCACTACTTTACATTGTAGCAAAGTGTAATTTCTTCAGTGTTGTCACATGAAAAGATATGATAAAATATTTTCAAAAATGTGAGGGGTGTATTCACTTTTGTGAGATACTGAATGTCCATAGAACCAATGTGTTTGCCAATTTTGATGGGACTAAACAATATAAAATTAAGCAATTTATTAATTGTTCAACAACTAGAGTAATATATATGCTATGTTGTCCCTGCATCAAGACTTACGTGGGAAAAACTAAAAGACAACTACGTGTCCGAATTGGCGAACACATTGCAAGCATTAAGAAAAAAGACAATGAGTGTCCCCTGGCAGGGTCTAACAGTGAAAGGTATCTATGTAATTAATCAACCCAAGGAGAAGGGGTGACTTCGATACTATTCTCCTACAGAAGGAGAAAATGTGAATATACAATCTGGGCTCTTTAGTTCCACAAGGGTCACACAATGGGTGCAATCTACAGGCATAGTCCTTATATGATAATAAACTTTTGAATGGTTGTACTTTGTATCGTTAATGTTAATTTTATTATTTTGTTGTTATTTAAAATTTCTTAAAAACCTTCATAGGATCTTGTCCTTAGTAATAGAAATGGGTCTATTAGGTCTTTTAGGAGAAACTAGCTGACTTGAACTCAGTGGTATTTTCACGATTGCCATCGTGATAAACGACTTGAGGAGAAGCATGAATGCATAACATCTAGTGGCGAGAAACTAGTACTACAACTATTCCACGGAAATTTAAACTGCTGCTAGCAGACTCCTCCTTGCTCTGAAGAAGTTAGCGTTGATTGGCTAACGAAACGTGTCAGCCTGAAGTCGTTATGCACGTGACGTATTGCTTGACCGCTGCTCCCAGGCTACAGTGGATGGTGTGATGACCACCAACTGCCTGACCACCAAATGGAACTTGAAACAGCAACATTTATGCTGAAGGCTTGGTGATGTGTGGGGATTGGAGTGTCTTACTACACAGAGTGGAGCGGTGGCCGAGAGCGGCATGTGAGAGGACGTGCATCACGGAGCTCCCGCTCAGATCCTGCAACGATCCTCTTCCCAGCCAGAAACTTCGCCCTAAACGGGGCACAGCTAACGCCGGGGACACCCCCAGCACTCCCCGGACCTCATACCCGCCGAATATACGGGTATGCAGACCCGCAAGGCCGCGGAGACCGGGCCGCCGGATTTTCAACATGGCGCCGCCGCGCCATCTACACAGCGCACACGCGGCTGGGAGAAGTCCAAGGAACAGGGTAAGCCTCCTAAAACCCCCAAAAGTGCTGCCAAAGAGCCCCCCAGGGACATGCTATACTTTACCCAGAAGCTGACAGCCCCAGTAGCCCAGGATAAGGGGGAAGATATGACGGCCACCCCTGCAGTGTTCCATACGCAACAGGAGGATGAGACACAGTCACCAGGCCCAGCACCCTCTCCCAGCCAGAGTCTCCCAGAAGCAGAGGAGGAAGACGAGGAGATAGCACAGCCTTCACTAGCTGACATACTGAGGGCAGTGCAAAAATGCACAGCCTCGGTGCACATATTGCAAGATAAATTTGGAGGCTTAAAGGAGGAGCTGGGGTTTATCAGGCATGATTTACAGAAGACAAGGGAGCGCACCACTGCTGCTGAAGGCCGCATCAGTGTGATAGAAGACAGGCTGACACCCCTGATGAGAGAGGCCCAAATCACAGCCAGGATTACTAAAGCAAACGAAATTAAATCTGATGAAATTGAAAACCGTTTGAGAAGAAACAATATCCGTATAGTGGGGCTTCCCGAGAAGTCGGAGGGCCGAGACCCCACGGACTTTGTTGAGCAATGGCTGATACAAGCATTTGGCAAGGAGGTATTTACCCCGCTATATTCGGTGGAACGCGCACACAGGGTGCCATCCCAGCCCCTTCCACCAGGCCACCCACCACGCACCATGATAGCCAGGATCTTTAACTACAAAGATAAAGAGATCATCCTGCGCCAGGAAAGAGAGCAACGTAATATACAATACAATGGAGCCCGGATCTCATTCTATCCTGATTACTCAGCTGAAGTACAAAAACGGAGGGCCAGATTTACTGATGTCAAGAAACGACTTCAGAGGCTGGGGGCCAAATACGCTATGCTGTACCCGGCAAAACTCTGGATCACGGCGGGGGGACAGGCCCACTTTTTTGAAGGAGCCGCAGAGGCTTCAGCGTGGCTGGACGCCAACAAGCACTCTGTTAGACAGGTGGGCAGGGACGCAGCACCCGGGGACTGACTCCCTGTCCCCACACCGGGGCCTAGGCCCATCCAGGTTTGAAACCCCTTTGGCTGGGAAGCCATTATCCTATGCATTCCACAAGCGACGAGAGCAAGTGAAATAACTTTACAACACAGTTCAGTGAACTACTACTTTGCACTACTATACAAGTTCAGGCCGCAGTTTGGGCGGCAGTTGGGAGGTCAGGTTAACTGAATACTCCAATGCTTTATGTTCTTATCATACCTCCCTCAAGTTATGTTCAACTAGATGACTGTATCCTCCTTCGTATGAAGAGGGGGGCTCTCTCCTCCCCACATTGGGGCCTCCGCTCCCTAGATGGCAGCTGTGATGGGAGGACCCCCTGGGTACGTTTCCTAGTTATGCACTTTTTTTCCTTTCTCTTTTGCCCTGTTTGCACCGCAGCTCAACCTCAGACGGATCAAGGCACGTGAGCAGGAGGGACTGGGACTTACATAACCTCATCTCCCAGGACACACTCAGGTATTCCTCTTGGAGTACAGGTACCTGGTTTCCTTTTCTTTTGTCACACTTGGCGCATTGCAGCTTTACACTCCCTACAGCGCCTAGGGTACACATGATACTATACTCTGTGAATATTGTGATATGTCTTGATAAATGGGTACTGTGTCTATAATGTCTTGGAATATTAGGGGAATTCAGAACCCCCTAAAGCGCACAATGGTAACTACTATTCTTAAAAAAACACTCCCCTGCCATATATGCTCTTCAGGAGACTCACCTGACTCCGGAGACGGTCTCATGTGTGGGCTTCTCGTGGGTGGGGAGTGCGTACCATTCCACTCACACCTCCTTTTCAAGGGGGGTGAGTGTACTGGTGCACCGGGCCTTCCCCCTTCCAGCTGCTGGATAAACTGATTGATGGGGAGGGACGATATGTGCTATTACTATGCAAGGTCTACCAACTACAATGTATAATTGCTGCTGTGTACATACCGCCCCCCTTCTCCACAGATGTTCTACGGGTACTACTGGAGTTCCAGCTGGGACATCCAGGGGTCCCGTTTATTCTGGTGGGTGATCTGAACTGTTACATGGATCCTGTCTTAGACAAACATCCGCCTCCCCCGGCTTCCCGCACCAGGGCCCGAACGGCATTGCGGAAGTTCGCGGAGGAGTTTGGATGGGTGGATCCGTGGCGCGGCCGCAATCCCCTCCAGAAACAATTTTCATGTTTCTCAAAATCCTACCTTTCCCTCTCCAGGATTGATATGTGCCTCTGCACGCCTCAGACAGAGCGCCTGCTGGGGGATGTTGCTTATTTGGTGAGGGGGGTGTCGGACCACTCGCCACTGTTGGTCTCCCTGCTCGCCAGGCAGGCGGTACCACTACAAAGGGCACCATGGAAGCTCAATGCATTTTGGCTTAACTTGTTTCCCTCCCATGAACGGGTGGCAGCGGAAATCTCAGATTTTTGGAGGCGCCATGCTGACCATCCTGATCCCTTACTGACCTGGGAGACGTTTAAGGCGTTTCTCAGGGGCATTATGATTACAGAAGTGACAACCATTAAAGACAGAACGCATGCCATAAGGGAGCAGGCAGACCGCTTGGTGAGCCGATTAGAAGCAGAATACATTGCTGACCCCTCAGACGCGGCCAGAGACGCATGGGTGGCGGCTCAGGAAGCGGTTACACGAATCTCAGGGGAAACAGCCGACCGGAAAAGATTCTTTAACAGACAGGCCTTCTATGAGGAGGGAGAACAGACAGGCCGCCTGCTGGCCAAAATTGCACAGGCTTCTCAGATGTCCCCGTCCATTGGGGCCCTACGCACAGAGGGTGGGAGATTGGTAAATGGACAGTCACAGGTCATGACAGAACTGGTGAGATTTTACTCAGAATTATACCGATCTAGGGCGACCTATACGTCAACTGACCTAGAGACATACTTGGGGGACATTGGACTGCCTGGACTGTCCGACTCTCAGCGCAAACTCCTGGACTCCCCTATAAGTCTTGAAGAATTACAGGGCGCCCTTAGCCTCTTTCCTAACTCTAAAGCACCGGGAGACGATGGGCTCCCAATGGAAGTGTTTAAACAATACGCAGAGGTAATTTTACCTCGCCTTCTAATAGTACTCAATCACGCGAGGGAAACCCAGAGACTGCCCGAATCCATGACCAGAGCCAGTATTGTTCTCATTTTAAAACCAGGGAAAGACCCTTTAGATCCAGGATCATACAGACCAATATCGCTCCTGCAGAGCGATATCAAAATATTGGCCAAGGTTTTGGCAGTCAGACTTAATGGAGCCATTTCCACTATTATCCACCCGGATCAGGCAGGTTTTATGCCCCAAAAATCCACAGCCATTAATTTACGTAGGCTATACCTAAATATTCAAACACTGTCCGAAAATATGGGAGATAGAGCCTTGCTTTCACTGGACGCCCACAAGGCGTTTGATAGCGTGGAGTGGGATTATCTCTGGGCTGTCATGGGTAAGTTTGGCTTTGGCGAGGGGTTTCTGTCCTGGGTGAAGCTGTTGTACTGCTCGCCCCGGGCAACTATTCGAGAGGCGGGATGTATCTCCGATACTTTCCCCCTGCACAGAGGCACCCGTCAAAGCTGCCCTCTATCTCCTCTCCTCTTCGCCATCGCCATCGAACCCATGGCAGCCCTGATCAGAGCGAGCCCGGCGGTCAAGGGCTTCCAATATGGAACCCTCCAGGAAAAAGTCATGCTCTACGCGGACGATGCCATGCTCCTACTGGGAGACACCGCGGACTCTCTTAGGGGGGCCATGGACATAATCCGTAACTTTGGCTTCTATTCGGGCCTGACCATTAACTGGTCGAAATCAGCACTGCTGCTGCTTGATGACACCTCAGATACAACTAATCGGACGCTTCACGATATACCAGTCTCTACTGGTGTGAAGTACTTGGGCATACGAGTAACGCGGGACCCGCTTGAGTACATCCTACTCAATCTGACCCCGCTGTTGAATAAGATCCGTGATAGGATCAAAATATGGTCAAAACTTAAAATGTCACTGGTGGGTAGGATCAACTTAATAAAGATGATTTTCATGCCTCAGCTCCTGTACATCCTGCACAACACCCCTATGGTGATCCCCCTCAAGCTGTTTAGAATTATTAATTCACTATTTAGAAGCTTTATATGGTTGGACAAACCCCCACGGATAAAACTGGAACAGCTTCAAAAGCCCAAGGAGGCAGGAGGCCTTGCCTTCCCCAACCCTTGGGTGTACTACTTGGCTGCCCAGGCGCAACACATTGCCAGGGCCATGGCAACTATAGAGGAGGGGGTGACCCCACCCCCTCAGCCTGACCCCACCAAGGAACTGATGTGTCTGGCCTCTGGCCATGCTGAGATTCCCGGGGGCATGGAGGACCTAGCATATGCAAAATCAAATAAGCGATACCCCACTTACACACTAATGCAGAAAGTTTGGAACAAGCTTAGGCAGATACAGGGGGTGGAGGGGTTTACTGAATACAGCCCGATATGGGACAATAAATATTTTGAGGAATTGCTCACACTGGACTCTGGGGAACGGTGGAAGAGACACGGAGTTACACATCTGAGACATATTTTTGAGACGGGCAGCCTTATACCATTTGTGGTGCTGAGGGAGAGGTTTCAGCTCCCTCGGACGATGCTTTTTCACTACTTACAACTACAGCATGCGGTGCGGACACAGTTCGGTGACGCACTGTGGACTCTTTCACCGACCCCC
Organism: Lithobates sylvaticus; assembly: GCA_028564925.1. Taxonomy (NCBI): domain Eukaryota; kingdom Metazoa; phylum Chordata; class Amphibia; order Anura; family Ranidae; genus Lithobates; species Lithobates sylvaticus. Next base: position 233,421,291 of record CM053032.1, read on the forward strand.
ATTTTCAGAATGATGGAGGATGTTGTGCAGTTTCGGGGGTTCATATCAAGGATTTACTCGCTAGTTTTACACACTCACCTTGAGGGGTTCCCACAGACAGCTTATGCAAAATGGGAGGAGGACGTGGGCACGTTTGAAAGTGAGCAATGGGAGGAGGCTCTCCAGGCAGTCCAATTATGTTCGCTCAATGTGGCCCAGCGACTGTCCCAACTTTACTTACTACTTAGAGTTCACCTTACGCCCGCTAGACTTCACAGGATGGGGATACGACAGGATGATAAATGCCCTAGATGTGCAAGGGATCATGGGGATCTGATCCATCTATTATGGAGATGCCCCAAGCTTCATTTGTTCTGGACAGGAGTGGTGACCACGATCAATGGAGCATACCGACTTAATATACCAATTGACCCTAAACCGTGTATACTCGGGATACTGGACGACATACCTATGACACCTAAGAACAGGCAGGCGGTCGCTAGGGCCTTGTTTCAGGCACGAAAAATGATTCTCCAGCATTGGAAGGCCTCGGAGCCCCCGGCGCTGGGAGAATGGATAAAACAAATGGGGGATACTATTAGAATGGAGAAATATGTCTTTCAACACAGGGGTTGCCCAGAGAAATATGATAGTCTATAGGCTCCCTGGTTGGACACACCAGGACTATCACCGATTGACTTGATATTGGACCGATTACTGTAGAAAGAATAAATGGGCCAGAGGGCCGCTTGGGAAATAATTACTGGATGTGTACGTGCTGGGACCGTTCAGGGACCATGGTAGAATGTATTTTGTACCAACAAATGTATGAGTATGGGAGTTGGGGGGGAATAACGAAGCTGAATTATTGATGTGCCTTCCTGCAGAAATGACTGTACCCTTCGTATCTGTAACTATGAACCTGTCTGAGTTTGGTGCTGAAAAAATTGTACTGAATGTTCATTCTGTATTTCTTTGGTTTTGTATTTGTTCAATAAAAACATCTTTGATTTAAAAAAAAATTCCTCCAAATGTTACCAATGATGGTACACTATTCCTCCAAATATTACCAATAATGGGACACTATTCCTCCAACTAATACCAATGATGGGGCACTATTCCTCCAAATATTACCAATAATGGGACACTATTCCTCTAACGAATACCAATGATGGGGCACTATTCCTCCAAATATTACCAATGATGGGGAACTATTCTTTCAAATATTACCAATAATGGGACACAATTCCTTCATCTAGTACCAATGATGGGCACTATTCCTCCAACTAATACCAATGAGGAGGCACTATTCCTCCAAATATTACCAATGATGATACACTATTCCTCCAAATATTACCAATATTGGGACACTATTCCTCCAACTAATACCAATGATGGGACACTATTCCTCCAACTAATACAAATGAGGGGGCACTATTCCTCCAAATATTACCAATGATGATACACTATTCCTCCAAATATTACCAATATTGGGACACTGCAATTTCTGCCATGCAATTTCCGGTTTCACATAATATAAACATTGAGGGTTCAACCAATCCGGTTCCCCTGATGAAGTCACATGACGTAACGCGTAGGGAGGGATCGGAAACAGTCACCCTTTGAACCGGAAGTGACGTGAGATCGGCGTTCAGACGCCATTGTCTTTGCTATTTGCTTGAATTGTTTTTTACATTGTAAGAGTCCATTTTAGATATACTTTTCTTGTATGTTTTATTTGTTAAATAAAGTCCCCCTTTATCAACTTACTTCACTATTGGAGGCACTCCTTTTTTGCTTTTGCTTTCTCCCATCATCACCGTTTGGCGGTGTATCCATTTGGAGAGTGGCCACATTGACCCACACTGCGCTTGGCTGGCAAAAGGACAGAGATTCCAGTGACGGCTATCGACAGAGTTTATCGGGGCAAGGCTCCTCCAAGTAAGGAAAGGAACCCCAAGAGCAAAGGAGACCGGATCCATTGTAGACTACACGCTGAATGAAAGAATCTATGAGGTGAGAGGCTAGATAGCCCGTTATTGGATTTCTTATACCACGTTTGCTGACAGTTGTTTTTGGCATACTGGGGATATCAATTAAGAGAACGACCTACATAGAACTTTCTACTCTGCCTACCTCCTTTATACCTCTCTACGGGCACCACTTTAGTGACCCATTGATTGTACCGTCCACCTGTCTCCACAATATAGTAGAGACTCTTTTCTGAATTATCAATCATCACTTGGTGTTTTATTAATATTTATTGATTGATTTATTCACTTATACCACATTAGATGCACTTTATATCCATTTTTATTGTATAAGTTGCACATTGTTAGTGGTAATATACATTTTATGGTTTTAGGAGTGTGTTTATATTTATGCGCTAGATCACTTTATTTTATTAAATATTGGGACACTATTCCTCCAACTAATACCAATGATGGGACACTATTCCTCCAAATATTACCAATGATGATACACTATTCCTCCAAATATTACCAATAATGGGACACTATTCCTTCAAATATTACCAATAATGGGACACTATTCCTTCATCCAGTACCAATGATGGGGCACTATTTCTCCAAATATTAACAATAATGGGGCACTATTCCTCCAAATATTACCAATATTGGGACACTATTCCTCCAACTAATACCAATGATGGGACACTATTCCTCCAACTAATACCAATGAGGGGGCACTATTCCTCCAAATATTACCAATGATGATACACTATTCCTCCAAATATTACCAATATTGGGACACTATTCCTCCAACTAATACCAATGATGGGACACTATTCCTCCAAATATTAACAATAATTGGGCACTATTCCTTCATCTAATACCAATGATGGGCACTATTCCTCCTCCTACTGGCCACAGGTGCTATGCAAAACTATTACTCCTACTAACCACCAAGCTTAAGGGATTGATTACTTCCACTGATGCCAGGACATTTTCTATTCCTTCTGACCACAACCCGGCCCCATAAAGTCTAAAGGACAGCAAACTTGCCCTTTGTGTAGAAAGTTTGGAGAACCCTGATCTAAAGCAACCTACTGCAAATAAGTTTCCATCAGTCAGTTCCACCCTGATTGGATGTTAAAAGTTTGCTGCCCTTTGCACAGTGTAATTAAATAAATTCAGTCGATTCAGAAGATAGCAAGCCTGTAGTGGCAACATTTTTGTTCTATTGCTCTCCCTGCAAAGATATAATAAATGCATTTCTGTGAACTCTCCTACTATTTCTTATGAGAAACTATTAATAAATATGAGTATTTGTATTCTGAAGAATTCCCAGCAGCAGTAAGTAATATATTCCGCTGTACACAGGCCAGAGCCAACACACAGTCATTATTTCACATTAATGCTGACTAACCTTTTATTTGCAGAAGGATATTATTCTTTTACTTGTGCGCCCAAATTGCCTTTTTAAAGCGGCAGTCTCTTTTAGCCACAATCTGATGGCATTTAAAATTCAGTATTAAATCACAGCGGAACGGCGTATCAAGGTGACATTTTAGAATATAAGATCAGTGATGGCTGTGTCTGCTCTCTGCGAGCCGGAGAATGTTCTGTTGTCATAACAACTCTACCATGTTGTGCCTGAGCTCCTTTCTTGTGTGTATATCAAACAAAGGAGTTTCTGCTCTTAACAAATGCAGATAAAGGATAACACACCGCTTGGCTTATTCAATAAAGCAGGGCAAAGAACCAGCATCGGATTTGGCATGTCATGGGCCCTAGAGACTGCTCCCCTTTGGGGCCCTGAGTAACTTCACCATGGCAGTATCTGCATTGCATCTCCCCCCAGCCCACTTACATAAGCTGCTCTCTTCCCCCATGCACAACCAATGACCATTATGGAAGAGTCAGGACTTGACTAAAGGATTTGTCAACCATGGTTCATTCTACTAAATCTTAAAATAATAATACAGACTGTGTGTAGAGTTACCACCTCATCCCTTTAAAACCGAACACGTATTAATTACACAGGTTCTGTGGCTGATTAAGGTGGTAATTAAACTCACTTGGTGCCTTATCTGCATCAAATTAGCCTCAGAACCTGTGTAATTCATATGTGTTCGGGTTTAAAGGGATGAGGTGGCAAATCTAACTGTGTGGCATGGGTTTTTATTGCAACAGAAGCAATTTTTTTTTACAAAATTAAATAAATAACATTAACATAAACAACAAACAACAAACAATAAACAATTACAACCAGGAGATTCTGTGTACAGCTCAACACAGGACCCAGCAGCTAGTGAAAATCACCATATTAGTGGTACCTACTATAGTGATTTCCAGCTTCCTCTGGGATTCCACAGGTATAGTCAGTGTTGGTCATCTTACTTTAAAAAAAAGTAATTAGTTAAGTTACAAATTACTTCTCCCAAAAAGTAATTGCTTTAGTAACTCAGTTACTACATTGGAAAAGTAATTAGTTACGCAGCAAAGTAACTGACTTTTTTTTTTTTTAATATTCTATACGTGTAACTAAGGGGCGGGTCTAGTATTACTGTAACCAAGGGGCGCATTTATTATTATTGTTATATATCGTGTAACCAAGGGGCTGCTCTATTATTACTCTAACCAAGGGGCAGATCTGTTATAGCGTGTAAGCAAGGGGCGGGTCTATTATTATTATATCGTGTAAGGGGAGGATTTCTACAGAAGAGGGCGAATGTTAAATTAATGGGCAGAGCTCAATATATAACAATAATAATAAATGCGCCCCTTGCTTACAGTAATACTAGACCCGCCCCTTAGTTACACGATAGACACCCCTTGCAGAGTAGCACGAGCATCAGGAGCGTGCGGCATCGCCTCGTACAATTACATGTTAACTGGGCCTGCGCGGTGTAGAGTTCACTCAGAGCTGTTTAGGTTCAGCAATTTTCGGAAGCTCCGTAGTCCTTCGTACTGCGCAAGCGTTGCGCCTGCGCAGTACAGGGGGTCCTTATCCGGCGGGGGAACTTTTTCAGCAGGACACCAGAATTACACTACTGCCATCTAGTGGCAGTAGATGTAATTGGGGTAACTAAGCCAAAGTAATGGGAACTGTGTTACCATGAGGGGAAAAGTAATCAGTTAGATTACTCGTTACCCTCTAAAGTAACTGCTTTAGGTAACTCAGTTTATTTTAACTCAGTTACTTACATCACTGGGTATAGTATATGCATACCTATTGGTCTAAGCTGGAACAATATACAGTATCTATGTAAAAATTGGCATAACTGGAGTTCAGCTTTAAAAAAGGACCCGTGTCTATCTTCCTCCTTTGCATTATATTGTTTGCTGTAAAATGACAGGTGCACTTTAATCTGGAGAGATTCTGTGCTGCAGGGAAAAACAGTGCAAACAGAGTTTAATAAGTGACCTCAGACAAGTGTTAAACTTCAACACCCTTCATTACACGTGGCCTGTAAATTTCCCATCTGTGTGAACCACTTGAGATTTGCTTTTCTGTTTCCCCCCCTCTGTGCGCCTTGTGTAAAGTCTTCCTCGTGATCCAATGACAGATGACAGATACTGCCAGCTTCGTGTAAACCTGGTCTCTCGGAGTGCCTCGTCTTCCCCTGAGGGGACAGCTCGGAAAGTCCCTTTCCTGCCGCAGCTCATACGTGAAAACAGGCTGGAACGGCACCCTCTGACTGCATATTGATTTCCGCTTTGCCTTATTTTTCAGGCCTCTCATTTTTAAAAGCATTTTCCTGTCCTGAGCTGTGGGAAGATCACAAAGAAGAGCCGCTGCCCTGACAGACAAGGCGCGTGCAGGTTTGGAGGAGACATGACAGGCTTCGGGTTGAATTTAGGCCATAGATGCAGCTTATTAAATGCATCCAACACAAGGCCTTATGCACAACAGTATTAAAACAATAACAATCATGCTTTTGTCTATAGCAACTCGTCAGATTCTTCCTCATTTTTTTCATCCATATGCCTACATTTTGGGCTTTTATTTTAACCTTTACAAGAAAACTTTGTATGTAGATAAATGGAACCAATAAATTTAAAACAAACTATCTTTTATTATACTTTAAGCCAGGGGTCTCCAAACTTTTTAGTACGAGGGCCAAATTGTATATTTTACAAACATTCACGGGCTGAAAAAATACCCCTCTACATCAGGGTCCCCATAGGAGTCCTCTATTACATCAGGGTCTCCATCTGTGTCCCCACTTATATCAGAGTCCCCATTACATCAGGGTCCCCACCAGAGCCCCCCTTACATCAGGATCCCCATCGGGGTCCATCCTTACAACAGGGTCCTCATCAGAGTATCATTTACATCAGGGTCCCCATCAGAGCCCCCCTTACATCATGATCCCCTTTAGGGTCCATCCTTACAACATGGTTCTCATTAGAGTCTCCTTTAGATCAGGGTCCCCATCAGAGCCCCCCTTACATCAGGATCCCCATCAAAGCCCCCCCTTACATCAGGGTCCCCTTCAGAGTCCCACTTACATCAGGGTCCCCTTTAGAGTCGCCCCATAATATCGAAGTCCCCTTTACATCAGGGTCCCCATCAGAGTCCCCTCTTACATCAATGTCCCCACCAGAGCCCCCCTTACATCAAGATCCCCACCAGAATGTCCCCCTTATACCGGGGTCCTCATCAGGGTCTCTATTACATCAAGGTCCCCATCAGAGCCCCCCTCTCACATCAGGGTCCCCATCAGATCCCCCCTTACATCAGGGTCCCCATCAGAGCCCCCCCTAACATCAGGGTCCCTTTCAGCATCCCCCTTACATCAGGGTCCCCATTAGAGTCCCCCCTTAATATCAGAGTCCCCTTTACATCAGGGTCCCCATCAGAGTCCCCTCTTACATCAATGTCCCCACCAGAGCCCAGCTTACATCAAGATTCCCACCAGAATCCCCCCAGGTCCTCATAAGGGTCTCCTTTACATCAGGGTCCCCATCAGAGCCCCCTCTCACATTCTCACATCAGGATCCCCATCAGAGCCCCCCTTACATCAGGATCCCCATCAGAGCCCCCCCTTACATCAGAGTCCCTTGCAGAGTCCCTCTTACATCAGGTTCCCCATTAGAGTGCCCCCTTAATATTGGCGTCCTCTTTAAATCAGGGTCCCCATCAGAGTCCCCTCTAACATCAATGTCCCCACCAGAGCTGCCCTTACATCAAGATCCCCAGCAGAATCCCCCCTTATATCAGGGTCCTCATCAGGGTCTCCTTTACATCAGGGTCCCCATCAGAGTCCCCCCTCACATCAGGGTCCCCATCAGAGTACCCCCTTACATCAGTGCCCCCCCCTTACATCAGGATCCACACCAGAGTACCCCCTTACATCAGGGTCCCCATGAGAGTCCGTACTTACATCAGGGTCCTCTTTACATCAGGACCCCCATCAGAGTTTCCCCTTACATCAGAAGAGAAGACCATGGGTAACCTCTGCTGGCCTTAATCCTCAATCAGTGCACATTGAGCCCCACTGACCCTAGCTGGGGGCTGAATAAAATATTAAAGCAAATGCAGCCCACAGGCCATAGTTTAAAAACCCTGGTTTAAGCAATATTCCTTTGATTATTACAGGTACTTATATAACACTGTTAAGTTACACAACATTTTAAACATATCACATCAGTCCCTGCCCTCAAGAAGCTTACAATCCAAGGTCCCTAACTCACATTTATACATACATACACATACTAGGACCAATTTAGACAGGAGCCAATGAACCTACCAACATGTCTTTGGAGTATAGGAGGAAACTAGAGTACTCAGAGGAAATCCACACAGGCACAGGGAGAACTTGCAAACTCCATGCAAGTAGTGCTGTGGTTGGAATTCAAACCAACATCTCTAGTGTTGCTAGGGGGAAGTACTAACTAACCACTTTGTCATTGTAGACTTCAACAAAGTGGAGGCCGTCTGCACACAGACATCAACTCCCTGTTGCATCAATGTTAATGAAATGAATAAAAGATGGCTCAGCTCTTGTTCTCCACCTATAGAAAACTCCTCAGACTCCTCGAGGCAATGTAGCCACTGTGCTGCCCAAGATATGTATTTTGCTTTTTTTTATTGTATTCATGTTGCTATCCAAAAAAGTATATTTTTTGAGGTGTCCATCACTAGTTATTACATGAACAAAACCGTGCCTTTGAAGTGGCTATAAACAGCTCAACATTTTAGTGAAGTATTCTTAAAAAATTCAGTAAAACGTAAAGTGGAGAGCTGAAGAGAGCTCAGGACATTTCAAAGGCAGAAAAAGGTCAGAAGAAAGCCAACAGGTTGTAACTGGAGAATATGCGAGTCTCACTTGCTGGAATATTTAAAACT
>CM053032.1:234147805-234275830 GCA_028564925.1 Lithobates sylvaticus
CAAAGGGGATACCACCCCGCAAATTGTCATACACCGTCAAAACACACAGCATTCTTGAGCAGCAGCAGAAGAATTAAAGTCACTTCAAGAAAATAAAACCTGTACACTCACAGAGCTCCCTCCTAATCGCAAAACTATAGTAATTGGACTTTCAAAGTAAAGTCAGGCGCAGAAGGGAATATCAACAAATACAAAGTCAGACTAGTTGCCAAGGGTTACTCCCAGGAATTCGGTGAAGATTACGATGAAACATTCGCTCCCGTCGTAAAACGCACCACCAGTAGAGCGCTTCGTATGCCACGTACACACGATCGGACATTCCGACAACAAAATCCTGGATTTTTTTCCGACGGATGTTGGCTCAAACTTGTCTTGCATACACACGGTCACACAAATGTTGTGGGAAATTCCGAACGTCAAGAACACGGTTATGTACAAGACGTATGACGAGCCGAGAAAATTGAAGTTCAATAGCCAGTGCGGCTCTTCTGCTTGATTACGAGCATGCATAGAATTTTGTGCGTCAGAATTGTCTACACACGATCGGAATTTATGACAATGGATTTTGTTGTTGGAAAATTTGAGATCCAGCTCTCTAATTTTTGTTTTCCAACAGAAAATGTCCGATGGAGCCTGCACATGGTCGGAATTTGCGACAACAAGCTCACATTGAACATTTGTTGTCGGAAATTAAGACCGTGTGTACGCAGCATTAGCGTTGCAGCTGGAAAGGGCATGCAAGTGAAACACCTAGATGTTAAAACTGCTTTCCTATATGGAGACATTAAGAAAGATCTCTACATGGAGCAACCACCAGGGTTTAAACAAGGAAACAACCTTATGTAAACTTCAGAAGAGCATCTATGGTTTTAAGCAATCTGCAAGAATGTTGAATTAGAAAGTGAACAAAGTACTTACCAGAGAGGGATTCTCAAGAAATAAAGCAGACCCCTGTCTCTACTCTAGGAATCAAGAAGACAGATGGATATACATCCTTATCTATGTCGATGACATTCTAACTTGTTTTGAACAAAAAGGGGATTACAATTAGATTCGTTCACAAGCTGACAGAAAATTTTGAAATCAAAGAGCAAGGTGTTATTGACATTCAATATTGCCCCTCAGAAGAGATGACTGCTGATGCACTCATCAAGCCTTTGTTGAAGGAACATCATCGTTATATCCAGAAGAAGCTGAATATAATTTGACAAAGCACATGCTGTTGAGAAGGGGTGTTGGAAATAACAACAGCATGGTTGCTAATAAACTGACAATACTGTATGCATGATACATATCTATGCAGCAGGTGGTGCTTTAGTATTATAGTGTATAGTGAATGTATTCTATGATATAAAGGATGTATTGTCTATTTATGTTCAGTACACTTGTTTGTGGTTAGTTCCTGTTTATGTTTCTCATGCTGTAAGACAGGCATTGCAATCCTCTATAAAAGTAAAGCCGTTTGCTGTATCCAAGATCAAATCTTCCAATACTCTGCACAACACCCCTCAGTCTCTCCACAGAAAGTCTCTGGAGATTTAGCGGCAGGACATGGAGGATGAGAGGGTGCTTTAGCCTCCCTGCGGTAGCGGTGCAGGTTCAATCACTGCAGTCTGTGCTGCACTGCCTCAGAGGTCTCTGCTGGTCTGGCCTCTTAGCAGTCTGGTCAATATGCAGCAGATGTGCGCTAAATGGTTCTCTCGGGCACCAAGAGGAAGATGCTAGCTGGACAGTCTCAGAAAAGCAGCCCCACTGCCCCTCCTTGCACCAGTGTCTCCTGAGAATTATAGTAAGAAGGGTCCATAGGCTCCACAATATGGCTTACTTTCTGGACTACAAACACCATGATCCTCAGCATTGTGTATAGGATTCCATAGGCTTTTCTGGTTATAGTTCTCCGTTTGCTGTCTGGAGGAGATTGTGCAACACAACATTCAGTATAACAGCAGAAAGTGAAAGTAAAAGAAGAAAATGTCTCCTTCTTCATGTTTCTGTAGTCCAGTGCCTGGCTTCACAGTAATGATGTGAAGTTCCGCAGGAGGAAGAGAGAGCTGTGGGGACAATTGAATCTCTTGGAAATGTCAATCAACTTTGACTTTGGGGGATGATTTTTTTAGTAGCACCAGTACCAGGAAAGGGAATATGTGAACTCTCCTGCACGGCATGTATTTCAGAGCATTTTAAAACATATGACAAGGTCACCGTAAACAGTCAAGATCAGAGTTGATATAGCATGGGAACCCTTCGATTTTGTATAGAGTGGAATATCCTTTATTGACAGTAGTGTAAAACAAAATGTCAGTACTTGCTGATCAGCCCCCCTGAGATTGGAACTTTTTATTCTTATGCGGCGTACACACGCTCGGACTTTCCGGTGGGATTGTCCGCCGGACCTAGTCCAGCGGACAAACCGCCGGACTTTCCAGCGAAGGTCCGCCGGACTTTCCGAACGTGTGGACTTGCCCACACACGCCCGGACTTTTCCGGGCGGAAGAGGAGACAGCGACGAGTCAACATCGGAAGAAGAAAGAAGAACAAGAAGCAGAAGAAGGAGAAGCAAAAGGCGGCAACGGCAACGCAGCCCGGGCCACCGCTCGCAAAAGAGCTGGAAGAAGAAAGCGGTGGCCCGGCAAGAAGAACAGAAGAGACCCCCGAAGACCCCTGAAGTCAGAACAAGACCCCCAGGCGGTGGCGGCGACGAAGAAGAAAGCCGGGCTCCCCCGATAGTGAAAGAGCTAGCAAAAGAGCAGAAGATAGCGGAGGAGTCCGGCGAGAAGACCCCCCAAGACGGAAGAAGACCCCCGGAACTGTGCAATAAAATATTTAAAAAAATTGTGTCTTTTTATTTACACTTTTTTTTCTTAGGTGAATGGGTATGGGTACATCGTACCCCATACTCATTCACATAGGGTGGGGGGCAGTATCTGGGGGCCCCCTTATTAAAGGGGGCTCCCGGATTCCGATAAACCCCCCCGCCCGCAGACCCCGACAACCAACGGCCAGGGTTGTCGGGAAGAGGCCCTTGTCCTCATCAACATGGGGACAAGGTGCTTTGGGGTGGGGGGGCCGCAGGGCCCCCCTTTCCCCAGGTCACCCCCCATGTTGAGGGCACGCGGCCTGGTACGGCTCAGGAGGGGGGGCACTCGCTCGTCCCCACCCCTTTCCTGACCGGCCGGGCTGCATGCTCGGATAAAGGATTGAGATGGATTCGGGGGGGCCCCCACAACGTTTTATCAGCGTAGGGATTCCCCTTTAAATCCATACCAGGTGACGGGGCTAGCGCGGCGGCATTCACTGCCTTCGCTAGTCCTGTCTACCTGGAGTCACGTTCTAAATGAACGGACTTTCAAAAGTCTCGCGGACTAGCACACAGACGGTCGGATTGTCCACCGGACTGCCGAGTTCAGCGGACAATTTTAAGTCTAAACTTAAAACTTAGTCCGCCGGACTTTTGGGAGGCCACCACACGGTCGGAATGTCCGGCGGACTCTAGTCCAGCGGACAATCCCGCGGGAAAGTCCGCTCGTGTGTACGCGGCCTTACCCAAAACAGTTTTGTTCATGTATATCTTTGGTTGGCTTTGCAGCAACAGCCTGCATATGATCATCTTACAGCATTTCAGTGGGATTGAAGTTATGTCAGGAGTTTGATTTTCCCATTCCAAAACATGGAATTTCTTCTGTATGAGTCCCTTTGGTTTCTATTTACGTCTGTGTTCTTGATCATGTTGCATGGCACAACTTCTGCATTTAACAGAAGGCATGGCTGCATTTAAGGTCAGATTTTTCATGCAAAGCAATGCAGTTTCCAATATACAATAACCAGGGAAATGTACTGTATATAGGACTTAAAAAGAAGGTTCAATGGAAAACAAAAAATTATCCTGTACCCCTCCTTCCCCCGCAGTCTCTTAGGACACGTCACAGGTCCCAGTATACTGTGGGACAATTCACAGGCCGCATGCGCAGTGAGCAGCCAGCTGTGAAGCTGCATGGAGTCACAGTTAGCTGCCCGAAGACCAGCAAAGTGCCTGGTCAGGTTAGAACATCACTGGATCCTGGGACAGGTAAATGTGTTTTTTTTTAAAAATCATTTGTAGCTGCTGACTATTACATTTTTGTTTACAGGGTGAAGCTCCTCTTTAACCACTTCAGCCCTGGGAGGATTTACCCCCTTAATGACCAGGCCATTTTTTGCGATACGGTACTGCGTCGCTTTAACTGACAATTGTGCCGTTGTGCGATGCTGTAAGTAAACAAGATTAGGGTCCTTTTTTTCCCCATAAATAGAGCTTTACTTTGGGGGTATTTGATCACCTCTGTGGTTTTTATTTTTTGAGACCGACAAAAAAAGGCAGACAATTTTGAAAAAAAATATATATTTTTAACTTTTTGCTATAATAAATATCCAAAAAAAATAAATAAAAATTTCGTCATCAGTTTAGGCCAATATGTATTCTTCTACATATTTTTGGTAAAAAAAATCGCAATAAGTGTATATTGATTGGTTGGCACTGATCAGTGTTTTTTAGTGGGACTGCGACATTGCAGCGGACAGATCAGACACTTTTGACACTTTATTGGGACCAGTAACATTATTAAAGTGATCGGAGCTAAAAAATAGCCACTGATCACTAAATAAATGACATTGGCAGGGAAGGGGTTAACACTAGGGGGCGATCAAGGGGTTAAATGTGTTCCCTGGGAGGTGTTTCTAACTGTGCGGGGAGTGGACTGACTGGAGGAGGAGACAGATCACTGTTCCTGATCTCTCTCTACTTCCCTGTCAGAATGGGGATCTGTTTGTTTACATTGATAGATCCCTGTTCTGGCTCTCTGAGGAGTGATCGCGGGTGGCCAGAGGACATTGCAGAGGTCGGCCAGACGCATCGGCTCTGGTGGGCACATAGAGGGGTAGGGGCAGGAGGAACAGATCAAGCCAGCTCTCCTGTCCATGTATGAGGGTGGGGCCCGTGTGCACACCTACAGTGGTGTGAAAAAGTGTTTGCCCCCTTCCTCATTTCCTGTTCCTTTGCATGTTTGTCACACTTAAGTGTTTCGGAACATCAAACCAATTTAAACAATAGTCAAGGACAACACAAGTAAACACAAAATGCAATTTGTAAATGAAGGTGTTTATTATTAAAGGTGAAAAAAAATCCAAACCATCATGGCCCTGTGTGAAAAAGTGATTGCCCTCCTTGTTAAAACATACTATAACTGTGGTTGTCCACACCTGAGTTCAATTTCTCTAGCCACACCCAGGCCTTATTATTGCCACACATGTTCACAATCAAGGCATCACTTAAATAGGAGCTGCTTGACACAGTAAGGCCCACCAGAAGATCCTTAAAAGCTACACATCATGCCGAGACCCAAAGAAATTCAGGAACAATTGAGAAAGAAAGTAATTGAGATCTATCAGTCTGGAAAGGGTTATAAAGCCATTTCCAAAGCTTTGTGAATCCAGCGAACCACAGTGAGAGCCATTATCCACAAATGGCGAAGACATGGAACAGTGGTGAACCTTCCCAGGAGTGGCCGGCCGCCCAAAATTACCCCAAGAGCGCAGCGACGACTCATCCAAGAGGTCACAAAAGACCCCACAACAACGTCCAAGGAACTGCAGGCCTCACTTGCCTCAGTTAAGGTCAGCGTTCATGCCTCCACCATCAGGAAAAGACTGGGCAAAAATGGCCTGCATGGCAGAGTTCCAAGGAGAAAACCACTGCTGAGCAAAAAGAACATCAAAGCTCGTCTCAATTTTTCCACAACACATCTTGATGATCCCCAAGACTTTTGGGACAACATTCTGTGGACCGATGAGACAAAAGTGGAACTCTTTGGAAGGTGTGTGTCCAAGTATATCTGGCGTAGAAGGAACACTGCATTTCAGAAAAAGAACATTATACCAACAGTAAAATATGGTGGTGGTAGTGTGAGGGGCTGTTTTGCTGCTTCAGGACCTGGAAGACTTGCCGTGATAAAAGGAACTATGAATTCTGCTGTCTACCAAGAGATCCTGAAGGAGAATGTCCGACCATCTGTTCGTGTACTCAAGCTGAAACGAACTTGGGTTCTGCAGCAGGACAATGATCCTAAACACACCAGCAAGTCCACCACCGAATGGCTGAAGAAAAACAAAATGAAGACTTTGGAGTGGCCTAGCCAAAGTCCAGACCTGAATCCTATTGAGATGTTGTGGTATGACCTTAAAAAGGCCGTTCATGCTCGAAAACCCTCTAATGTAACTGAATTAGGACAATTCTGCAAAGATGAGTGGGCCAAAATTCCTCCAGGACGCTGTAAAAGCCTCATTGCACGTTATCGCAAACGCTTGGTTGCAGTTGTTGCTGCTAAGGGTGGCCCAACCAGTTATTAGGTTTAGGGGGCAATCACTTTTTCACACAGGGCCATGATGGTTTGGATTTTTTTTCACCTTTAATAATAAACACCTTCATTTACAAATTGCATTTTGTGTTTACTTGTGTTGTCCTTGACTATTGTTTAAATTGGTTTGATGTTCCGAAAAACTTAAGTGTGACAAACATGCAAAGGAACAGGAAAATGAGGAAGGGGGCAAACACTTTTTCACACCACTGTAGTTTTAAACTTTAAACAGTTGCTTCATGGTTTTTGGCCTAGGCGAAAATAATGTCATACATCGTTGGAGTTTTAATGGGTACCGTATATACGCGAGTATAAGCCGACCCGACTATAAGCCGAGGCACCTAATTCTACCACAAAAAACTGGGAAAACGTATTGACTCGAGTATAAGCCTAGGGTGAGAAATGTGCAGCTACTGTAAGTGGAAAAAGAGGGTCAACAATGCCCATTTGCATGCCTCACTGTGCCCATTTGCATGCCTTACTGTGCCCATTTGCAGCCATAGGTCCCCCGAACTTCAAACTTGGTGGTTAAGGGTTCCTAGATGCCCCCTATCTGCAGCCAAAGGGTCCCGAAATGACATTGCTGCAGATGGACAAAGTTGACCGTCTTTGGGGCCCCGTATCTCGGAGCCACTTGGTGCTAGGAACCCTAAATGGTGCGCAAACCCAGTGAAAATAGCACTATAACATATCCAAATATGGTGTTCCTAGCTCCAAGTGGCCCCGAGATTCGGTTCGGAAAATGTCAAACACTTTTCTGCAGCAGAGAATGACCAAGTGGCCCCGAGATACGGGGCCCCAAAATCAAGTCGGAAAATGTCATTCTCTGCTGCAGAAAAATGCTTGACTCGAGTATAAGCCGAGGGGTGCATTTTCAGCACAAAAAAAGTGTGCTGAAAGATGTGAGCTTTTGGTCGGAAATTCAGACCATGTGTATGCTCCATCGGACTTTTGCAGGAGGAATTCCCGCCAGCAAAAGATTGAGAGCAGGTTCTCTATTTTTGGATCGGAAATTCCGATCGCCTGTAGCAATTCCAACGCGCAAAATTCCTACGCATGCTCAGAAACAATTCAACGCATGCTCGGAAGCATTGAACTTCATTTTCTCTGCTCATCGTAGTGTTGTACGTCACGGCGTTCTTGACGTTCGAAAGTTCAGAGAACTTTTGTGTGACCGTGTCTATGCAAGCCAAGCTTGAGCGGAATTCCGTCGGAAAAAACATCCAAGTTTTTTCTGACAGAAAATCCGCTCGTGTACGTGGCATAATAGTTTACTAAAGTTATGAAAATTCTCGTACAGCGAAATAAAAAAATCGGAAGTGAGGTAATGTCTTGTATTGTATTTGTATTTTAATTTTGAATGAACGAAAATCGTCCAAGAAATTTTTTCGTGCGGATAATTTTGCATGCGTTGTCATGATCAGCTCTCGAAAGTGTGTACTAACGATCAGATTATCATACAATATCATACGCTTCAAATACAGTGTGTTTAGTATGATTTTCTGATCGTGTGTATGCCCTTAACCGCTTCCCGAGCAACGCACGACCATGTACGTCGGCAGAATGGCACGGACAGGCACAAGGGCATACAGGTACGTCCCTTTAAATTTGCCACTGTGCCATCAGTCGGGACCTCCGTGAGTCCGATCGCAGGTCCTGCGAACTCGATCGCTGCGGGGATACCCGCGATTGTTTCACGGGGAGGAAGAACGGGGAGATGCTAAAGTAAACAAGCATCTCCCCATTCTGCCTAGCAACAGTGACACTGATCTCTGCTCCCTGTGATTGGAGCAGAAATCAGTGATGTCTACAACACAGCCACGCCCCCCCACAGTTAGCAACATGCCCCTAGGACACAATTAACCCCTAAACTGCCACCCAGTGGTTAACCGCTTCACTGCCAGTGTCATTTACACAGGAATCAGTGCATTTGTATAGCACTGATTGCTGTATAAATGACAATGGTCCCAAAAATGTGTCAAAAATGTCCGATGTGTCCGCCATAATGTCGCAGTCACAATAAAAATCGCTGATCCAAGCCATTACTAGTAAAAAAAAAAATTAATAATAAAAATGCCAAACAACTATCCCCTATTTTGTAAACGCTATAACTTTTGCGCAAACCAATCAATAATCGCTTATTGCGATTTTTTTTGTGATTTTTGTACCAGAAATATGTAGAAGAATACGTATCAGCCTAAACTGAGGAAAACATTTTTGGGGGATATTTATGATAGCAAAAAGTAAAAAAAAATCAGCTTTTTTCAAAATTTTCGCTCTTATTTTGTTTATAGCGCAAAAAATAAAAAACGCAGGAGTGATAAAATACCACCAAAAGAAAGCTCTATTTGTTGAAAAAAAAAAGGACGTCAATTTTGTTTGGGAGCCACGTCGCACGACCGCGCGATTGTCAGTTAAAACGTCGCAGTGCCGAATCGCAAAAAGTGGTCTGGTCTTAAGCCAGCAAAATGGTCCAGTCTGAAAGTGGTTAATGATACAAGCCTGCATCATGCAACAGGATGGAGTCAATTTGGTGGAAGAGAATTTTAATAACTTTACTTCTTGGTAAATACAGAGGACTGGTGAAAATAATGAAGCTCCGATTTATCAGCAGGTATCATTTTATGGGATAGTATGACAGTTTTCTTTATAATAAAAACAGTATATCACTTTATCAAGCACTGCACTAGTCATGCAATAAATGATGAATTTGACAAATAAATGTGTAAGATTTTTGGATAGTGGAGCATGTGCTGGCTTGTATTTTCACCTTAATTAGCTTGTGGTTGCCTCTGTGTTACTGCCTAGAGGCTCTGATTAATGTGCAATAATGGAACATCTCGCTGGAAAGATAAACTTTCAGAAGATCAATTGCACCTGGCAGTTTCACAGGATGAAAGCGGGAGAGATACGCACATGCTCCCAGTGCTTTTCAAGTAGCAAGCTCCCTCAAGGAATGTACGCACTATAAAAAGATTGCATTGCTTGTGTACATGCAACCATTTTGTTAGCTAGACCGGTGTTCAACGGAATGTGTACTGTAATAAAAATTACAAAAGAGGCATGTGTATTCTTAGTTGAATTGTGTTGTCTTGTGTGTATTTCTAACAGATTTGAAAGATAATCCAACATGAAGCAACTCCTGCACTTTGTCTCTGTGCAGGAGCTTCCTGTAATAAAGTGCAGGAACCTTGTGCAGGGTGACTGGTCTTGTCTCCGCCCCTTCTGTAATTCTCTACAGGCAGCCTGTGGTGGGTGGAGCTTGCTGGATCTCTCCTACAGCTCTGCTCTCTGCACATGCTGTGTGTAACACAGTGATGATATCACTAATACTTTTATAAGGTAATATCTGGGTGTGCAAGGGCATTTGTTGCATATTGGGGAATATATTTAATATATTTGATATACATTTAATATTTTTGAAATAAAAAAAATGAAAGATTTTCTGCCTGCAGTTCAGATTTAACCCCCTTCCGTCCTGCCTACTGTAATATGTCGGCCGAGTGGGAGCCCTGTTATCCCACTGGGCCACACTCCGGCACAATCCGTCACCTGTTGTGTCCTCCGGACACAGCCAAAGATAGATCTCTGTACCAGCTCGCTGCCGATGCCATGTGATCGCTGTGGCCAATCACAGCAGATCACATGAAAATTGTTTACAATGAAAGGCTTTGATTCATGCCTTTCATCGTGTACTATTGTGATGAGCTCTTTGATTGGTGACAGTGATCACATGGTATAGACAGGGAGAATCCCAGCCCATCTATACTACGTGATTAGCGGTGGCCAATCACAGCTAATAACAATAGTGAACAATAAATTAACCACTTCAGCTCAGGAAAGTTTACCCCCTTCATGACCAGGCAATTTTTTTTGCGATATGGCACTGTGTTAATTTAACTGACAATTGCGCGATCATGTGACACTGTACCCAAATAAAATGTATGTTCTTTTTTTTACCATAAATAGAACTTTCTTTTGTGGTATTTGATCACAGTTTTTATTTTTTGCGCTATAAACAAACAAAAATGAAGATTTTGAAAAAAAAAAAAAAACAAACAATATTTTTGACTTTCTGCCATTAAATTTATACAATAAAAAAATAGAAAAAAATCGTATTTCTTCATCAATTTAGGTCAATATGTATTCTGCTACATATTTTTCCCAATAAGCATATAGTGATGGTTTGCGCAAAAGTTATAGCATCTACAAACTATGGGATAGTTTTATGGAATTTTTATTTTTTATTTTTTTACTCGTAATTGCGGTGATCAGGGACTTAAAGCGGGACTGCTACATTACTGCAACATTAATAAAAATGACACGGTACTGCACTAGTGGCAGTATGTAAAAAAAAATTATATATTGTGAAAAATACATTTTTTTCATTTGCTAATTTTCCAAAAAATTGTGACAAAAATGACAACGCACCATGTCACGTACTAAATACCCTGAGACTGTCTACTTTCCAAAAAGGGGTCATTTGGGGCTATTTGTAAAATCCTGGCATTTTTGGGCCTCAAGGAATGAAATGTCAGTAAATCAGGATTGGTAGATTTTCAGCTATATACCAGATATATATCCACTAGTTTGTGGACACTATAACTTTGTTACAGAATAAATAATAAACACTGATTTGGGTTATTTTCACCAAAGAAATGTAGCAGTATACATTTTGGCCTACATTTATGTAGCACTGCCCCCTCAAGGGTTGCTTGGTGGGTAATGAGAGGTTTAAAATTGGGATTATTCAGCCAAATCATGGTTACAGCCAAGACTAGGTTGAAATAATGCCTGCAGCAATAACAATTAGCAGAAAGCTAAGAAAGCTATCAATGGATATAAGGAGACGTGTCCACTTTAAAGAAGAACCCTGGGCCGGCCTATAATACCTTTTATTAGACATGTACACACTGAAATTTATTTAGTTACTCCCGAATTAGTTTTTATTTATTTTTTTCGGTAAAAAATACATTCGTCCGAAAATCCGAAAAAATTAAGGTTGAATCTGTCATTGAAGGCTTATGGTGTCTGTCGAATGTTCTAAGAAGATTTGACGGAGCAGCTAAACTGTACGACGCAGCAATCGTACATTTCCGGTCGAATGTTCCGCTTACAAGCTATAGTAGAATTCTAATGTTGAATGACACTAGTAATAATTATATTTATTAATTATTATTACTAGTCAACCAACATTAGAATTCTTCTATAGCCTATAGGCAGAGCATTTGACCATAAATGTCCGCTCGCACCGACTGCTTCGTCGAATCTTCATGTCGAATCTTTTCTCTCTATGTCGAATGATCTTGGACTAATAGAGTTAGGTTAGGCACATTCAACCTTTTTTGCTATTGTCTCTATAATGTCAAATCTTTTCTCTCTATGTAGAATAATCTTGGACTAATAGAGCTAAGGTTAGGCACATTCGACCACAGGTTTGATGGACACAGATCGCTATTGTCAGCGTCATGTCAAATCTCCTATCTATATCGAACTGTTGTCACAACGAAAACAAAAATAAAGCATTTGTTTATGTCGGATCTTTCAATTTTCGGATTCTGCTTGTTTGTTATCGTTTGTTAAAACGATAACGAAAATACCTGAAATTTGGACAAAAATGCATTCAGACAAAGACAAATGTACATGTCTACCTTTTATCTTAATGAGAGATAGTATACTATAGTTGACAGTAAAGTGTCCCCTTTAAGAGTAATAACAATACTGTCCCAAAAGCAAGACCTTGCACTGTCTTCACCGGCAAAGTTGGAGCTCATAAAACAAAGATTCCTGGCTGCAGCAAAGTGATAATGAACAATGCAAGAGAGCAACTCCTGGTTGATAGTAATACTATTTGTAATCCAAGTGAATGTAACCTGCGCACAGTGTTGAAAGTGTAGTACTTAGCAAGGCAGTGGGATCTGTGGGCATAAGCCCCCTCACCAATCCTGATAGACCTCGTCAGCCTCCCAGAAGGATCAACAAACAATTTTTCCTACTGTGAATGGGCAAAGACAGTGGTCAGTCTGCTAACTCAGCAAACCGTATGGCTCTGCGGTTTTCTGCACTGCTGCAGGGCATCCTTTTTGCCAGCGGACAATGGCTGGACTTGCTGGGGCTTGAACAGTGGGCTGTGTGTCGCGTTATAGGCCACAATCTTTTTACACAGCGGCGGAGTGGTGCTCACGTGATGAGATCCAGGCAAGAGAGCATGGGCCTGGTCGGCAGATCCCTATTCTACCACAATCCTCCCACAGAGCAGATGGTCTGTATTAGTTATGAGGAAAGGTTGCGAGCACTGAATTAATTCTCTCTGGAGAAGAGACGCTTGAGAGGGGATATGATTTCAATATACAAATACCGTACTGGTGACCCCACAATAGGAATAAAACTTTTTTGCAAAAGGGAGTTTAACAAGACTCGTGACCACTCATTAAAATTAGAAGAAAAGAGGTTTAACCTTAAACTACTTAGAGGGTTATTTACTGTAATAGCGGCAAGGATGTTCCACAGGCGGTGGTCTCAGCGGGGGGCATTGATAGTTTCAAGAAACTATGAGATAAGCACCTGAACGACCACAACATACAGGGATATACAATGTAATACTGACATATAATCACACACATGGGTTGGACTTGATGGACTTGTGTCTTTTTTCAACCTCACCTACTATGTACTATGTACCTATGTCTGCAGTTCACAGTCAGTTCTGCAAAATCAGCGATGCCTAGCCAAATGACTACATCTCCCACAATGCTTTTCTCTGTGCTCAGGAGATGATGTCAGTGGTTCGGATCCAGCACTAGGGTGACATAGGAGCAATCTAGAATAGTAATATGCAAGTCTGCAAAAGTCAGAGAACCGATGTCCGCTCCCAGCTACATCTATGAAGAAAGATTATTTCTTTTCAAAATATTATTACAGAAACAGAGAAAACTTGTTTTTTTTCCAAAATTTTCAGTCTTTTTTGTTTATTTAGCAAAAAATAAAAAAACTATGGTGAATAATTAACACAAAAAGAAAGCTCTATATGGGTGTGAAAAATTATAAAAATGTCACATGGTGTCAATGTCAAATGTCAATGGTACAGTATTGCATGACCGCGAAAAAGTGTGACAGTGCTGAAAACTGAAAATTAGCCTGGGCAGGAAAGGGGTAAAAGTGCCTTCGTTTTGAAGTGGTTAAAGTGCATGTATAGCTAAAACTTTTTTTTTGTTGGTTCAAATTAGAGTAGGACAGGGAGTAGGACATAGAATCCATATCATGGTTAATTATTGCTATCTGTGATACCCTCTGTGATTGTCCTGGCAACTGCTGTCACAGAGACAGGAAGTGATCCAAATTTTGCAGTTATCCCCAAATCAAGAGGTGAAGGGAAATCTTCCAAAAGAGACGCCTGTTCCGGTAAACAGGTGTCCCTAGTTACACTGCAGAGATCTCTCTCACTTGCTGTTGTGCCCCATGGACAGAGAGCGAAGGAAAACCTCCTTTACTGACAACAATAATAAACTGATAGGTGTGGTAAAGTATAACTGAAGATATACATATTTTCTTAGATTTGGTTAGAGTAGTAAGGGGATAAAACCACTGTACTGGAATGAGGAAAGTCATCTGCAGCCAGTACAAGCCAGTATAAGGTAGCAGAGCCCAGACGCTCACAGCGGGACAGCATGCAAACCTGGACTTCCAAAAATGGTGTCACACGTAGCAGAGTGACAAGGGCTTTTGGCAACCTGTTTCATGGTGGGTCTGCCCAAGAGGCTTGAGAAAAGGGTGCTCCTGCCCTGAAACGCATTACCACACCCCCAATACCACTCTGCTACATTTACATTCTTTCTGGGAGTCCAGCCTTGCATCCTGTCCCGCTGTGAGCCTCTGCTACCTTAAACTGGCTTGTACTGGCTGCAGATTACCGTATTAATCGGCGTATAACTTTTATCTCCAGAAAATAGGGGGAAAATTGCTGGTGCGTGTTATAAGCCGGCAGCGTACCTCGGAGGGGAACAAGTGCCGCCGGAAATCACAGAGCCGTCATCTCTCCACTCGGCTCTCTGACACACAGTCCCGCCTCCGCCACAGGCATTAGACCAGTGTTCTGTCTATCACAGGAGCTGGTCTAATGCCGATGGCAGTGGAGGGACTGTGTATGTGACTGCTGACTGAGAGCGAGGAAACAGATGACGGCTCAGTGATTTCATCCGAAATATGGTGAGCTGCATTGAGAGGGCAGATGGGCACACAACAGGCTAAAGATGGGCACACAACAGGCTGAAGATGGGCACACAACAGGCTGAAGATGGGCACACAACAGGCAGAAGATGGGCACACAACAGGCTGAACATGGGCACACAAAAACATTTTGTTTCCTGAAAATTCCCTATTAAATTGGGGTGCGTGTTATACGCCGGCGTGTGTTATATGCTGATAAATACGGTACTTTTCTCATTCCAGGCTGGAAGATGCAAGAGAATTTAAGACCGACTGATATGCCCTTAATATTCTTATTTAAGTGAGTGCATAAATTTATGTTTTTTTTTTTCATTTTACTTTTTTGAAACTATTACACTGAATGGGTGGTACCCTCTTTCTCTGTATTACATACCTTTCAGTTGGATTCACCCAAGGTCTTGTGTTTGTCAGAGGAGCTGCAGCCATTGTCGATGTGAACTCTCCTGGATTACCCCATCCATTCCATTTGCTTCTATGGAGTTTCTTTCATTATTGCAAGGATTCTAGCAGTACATTGTGCCATTTGACTTGTATGTCATGTGACCTCTCCTGTCAATCTGGGGGAGCCTTTAAGTTCTGGTAGCAGGGATTAGGGAGAGAAGTGCAAGCGGTTTCTCCCCTTAGTGGGCATTCCCTTAAAGAGTTTCCTTCAGTAGTGCAAGGACTTGGCAAGAACCCGTTTTATGAAAAAGGACTCTACCTGTAATTTGGTGGAAACTGGTTGAGCAAAAGGAAATTGGAATACAGATCTCAGAGAAGTATGCCGTATATATCACAATGTCACAGCACAATGTCAGAAATGCCTTTTGAGAGGAAAACGTATGTGTACCGATTTAATTTGAGTAAATCAGTCATCAACCCTGAACAAACTGACCATTCTTTTATTTTGATGTTCTGGAAGGATGTGAGGGAGAAGAGAAAAGGAGATCTATATGTTATCAAGGGTTGGCAAGTTCGGTATCTGTGCTGTGACCTCCAAGAGGAAAATGCTAATGTTAAGTACGGAATTTCTGGCCTTGTCTTTGTGTATGTGATGGACTGATCTATGGAAGGCCCAGAATTAAATGGTAGCACCAACCAACCTCTGTGTATATTTGGGGAACCAGGCTAACCCTTCTTTTGGACGGTGAGGTTGTCCTGACGGAACTGTGCTCACCGTCAGGACTTGTATTGGGAAGTAGTTTTTATGGGCATTGGGCAACTTACAACTGAGCAGACTCGGTGGCCAATGAGGTGGTGTCATGTTTTCTAGCCACTAGGAGGAACTGGTCTTCCACTCTGTACATACACATATTGCACAGGCATGGTCCATCATTTTTTAGTACCAGGAAGATCTTCCAGAGTAATGATATGCAGTTGATCATGGAAGGCATGCATAAAGATAGGACGTGGCTGGAAGTGGTAAGAGGTGATCAGCAGCAATGCAATGAAATAAAATAAAAACACAATTCTATAGCACGATGTGACAAATGTGTTATCTGGCTAAACACTTAGAAAAGCCAACTATTGCTAGCCTGTTTCTCTCCTCCAGTTTTTATAACCCTAGTGTCATTAGGTTGTTCATGGAATACACTAGAATATGTGTGTAATAACCATGCACAATTACACATTTAACTCCTCCGACTTTTTAGTACTCTGCTGCTTGGACAACAGAACTTTATTTTCATATAGACTTGCTCTACACGAACATTCTTTTGTTTAAGGCAATTATACTGTTGCCAGGGAAACTATTAATGGAAGTTAATGTGAATGTAAATTAAGGACAGAAGTCTCCTTTAATGGCAATTCTCCATATATAGAGAGAAATGTCTCTGCAGAAAGACCTTTTGTTCTTCTGGATAATGTGAACTTTTTTCAAGACGTCTTGATGGAAAGCTTTTTTTTTTTATTAAAGGTACTGCAATGCAATTTGAAATTTAAAATGCATACAGGGAACACGGGTTGAAGTTTTTCATTCAGACATTGTTGGTGTGCACTAGGCCAGCCAACAATTTAAAGACCAACTCCAAGCCTAGGAAAGATCCCACCCTCTGATCTTCTTACTGCTTCATCTCCCTTGAGTTGATACATGAGGACAAGACCGGCTTTATACCTAGTAAAGGAAAGGGGTGGATATCAAAATTTGTTGCCTATTCACCAGCATATCAGCAGTTATTTTGAGGGTAGAAAGGGGGGCCATGGTATCCGTCGATACCGAAAAAGCTTTTGAATCGGTCGAGTTTAATTATTTTTATGGACTGTTATGTACAAATTTGGCTTTGGCCCACAGTTCATCTCATAGATACAAACTCTTTAATAATAGAGACAAACTCTCCAAACTAATGCCCCGTACACACGTTCGTACTTTGTCCGCCGGACCTAGTCCGGCGGATTGTCCGCTGGACCTAGTCCGGCGGGACTTCCCCACACACGCCCGGACTTCCGAGCGTGTGACTTGCCCACACACGCCCGGACTTCTCCGGCGGACAATCCGCTGGACAAAGTCCGCGGGACTTTTGAAAATGAACGGACTTGCCCAAACACGGAGCAGTCCGTTCATTTAGAACGTAACTGCAGGTAGACGGAGCTAGCGAAGGCAGTGAATGCCGCCGGGGTCGGGGTCACCATGTGACATGAGCATGTGACCCTGTCCCCTTGTCCCTATATAAGTCCCAGCACAGCGCGGCTCTGGCATTCCGGCCAGAGCGAGCGACGAGTCAACATCGGAAGAAGAAGAAGAAGACGGAAGGCGGAAAACGACGACCGCGGCAAGAACAGAAGAGACCCCGGAAGACCCCCGAAGGCGAATCGAGATCCCCAGACGACGGCGGCGACAATGAAGAAGGTAGCCGGACTTCTCCGCTCGGTAAATGGCGGAGGAGTCCGGCGAGAAGACCCCCAAGACGGAAGAAGACCCCCGGAGCAGTGCAATAAAATATTTTTTCAAAATTGTGTGTTTTTTTTTACTTTACATTTTACACCTTAGGTGAATGGGTAGGGGTACATCGTACCCCATACTCATTCACATAGGGTGGGGGGCCGGGATCTGGGGGCCCCCTTATAAAAGGGGGCTCCCAGATTCCGATAAGCCCCCCGCCGCAGACCCCGACAACCAATGGCCAGGGTTGTCGGGAAGAGGCCCTTGTCCTCATCAACATGGGGACAAGGTGCTTTGGGGTGGGGGGGCCGCATGGCCCCCCTTTCCCCAGGGCACCCCCCATGTTGAGGGCACGCAGCCTGGTATGGTTCAGGAGGGGGGGCGCTCGCTCGTCCCCACCCCTTTCCTGGCCTGCCGGGCTGCGTGCTCGGATAAGGGTCTGAGATGGATTTGGGGGAACCCCCACGCCGTTTTTCGGCGTGGGGAGTCCCTTTAAATCCATGCCAGGTGACGGAGCTAGCGTGGCGACATTCATTGCCTACGCTAGCTACGTATACCTGAAGTCACGTGCTAAATGAACGGGCTTTCCGATGAGCGGCAAGTCCGTTAATTTCAAAAGTCCGGCGGACTAGCCTACTAACGGCGGGATTGTCCGCCGGACTGCCAAGTCTAGCGGATAATTTTAAAACAAAACTTAAAACCTAGTCCGCCGGACTTTTGCCTAGTCCGCCGGACTTTTGGCGCCAAAAAGTCTGCCGACGCCGACACACGAGGGGATTGTGCGGTGGACTTGAGTCCAGCAGATAATCCCGCGGGATAGTCCCTTCGTGTGTACGCGGCATAAGAGTACCCTATCTTTTTCTTTCTCACTGAACAGAGACATAAAGTAGGGCTGTTCACTTTCCCCCAGGCTATTTGCCCTAGCCCTAGAGCCCCCTTCCATTTTTTTTTTTTATATGTTTTATGAGTTTTACAAATTTTAACACAATGTTGAAAAAGGGCAATAACATAATGCCAAAGAGTGAGAGAAGACTACATCAGAGTAAGCTTCCATTTTGATCCAATCAATAGACTCAATTTGTGGTATCTCAGTGGGACCTTGGAAGGAGAGATTATTACTATATGTGGCCGACACACTGTTATATCTTGGTGATGCTGGACATTCGCTCTAAACCACGCTGGAGATCAACCTCCCCCTTTGGTAATTTCTCTGGCATTAGAATAAACTGGCATAAGTCAATACTTTTTTTGATTAATCCTAATGTTCTGCTTGCCATAGCTTCTACACCTTTGAGACAAGTGACTTAATTCAAATACCTGAGTGTAGAGGTTCAAACTGACCTTTCTCAGTATGCAGCAGACAATTATAAAAACCCATTGCTGTCCCGGTTGGTTTACAAGCGATCTGCTTGGGCGCATCTACCCCTAGACCTAATAGGTCATGTTAATCTTCTTAAAATGATTTTTCTCTCTAAATTTCTTTATTTTTGTCATACACAGATTCCCATATCCACAGTTTTTTTCGTGAGCTGGACAGTACTTTTACATTACTTTATTTGGAATGGGGAAACCCCTAGACCCGCCAAGACTGCATTGTGCGCCCCTCTTAAGCCCCATACACACGCGCGGATTATCCGTGGACCAGGTCCGTCGGATCATGTCCGTCGTACTTTGTCCGATGTTGGTGTTGCATACACACGGTCGGACAAAGTTGTCGGAAAATCCGATCATTCTGAACGTGGTGACGTTTCTTGCCTACGACGGGACTACGTAGAGGCTAGTAGCCAATAGCTTTGGTCTTGTAATGTGATCTGAGCATGCGTAGCACTTTGTCCGTCGGACTACGCTACACACGATTGGATTTGGTGTGATCGGACTTTGTTGTCAAAAAATCTAATCAGCAGGAGATAGGACTTTGTCCGTCGGACAATCCGACGTACACTGTCCGATGGTGCCTACACACGGTCGGATTTTACGACAACATTGTCCGATAGGACAGAATCCATGGGAAAATCCGACCGTGTGTATGGGGCTTAACTCTGGGAGCCGTACCAACATTTTTACTATATTATTGGGCGGCAGTCTAGAGAAGCAGCCCTGTTAGGGTCATATTCTGAATTGAGCAACTTGTGCTTTTGTGGTCCGTGACCCAATCCAGCCATCACTGTCCACATAAGAACCTCCCTCTAGATATGGAGACAAGCCACTGCCCATTCTGTCTCACCTAACTCCATATCCCCTTTACCTCCTTATGGTACCCCCAATTTACCCAACTTTACTACAGTACAGGATGCCCATCTATGGGCTAGGTATGCCATTACAACATTTCAGCATGTCATGCCATAGGGTTTTCCTGATGTCATCAAGGCCTGAGCAGACTCCCTAGACCAGGAAAAGTTTAACATTGGACAGTGGGGGAGCACTGTTTTCCAGTGGAACGAAGGATTCGGTGAGTCTAAGCTTTCCCCTAACCCCTAGACAAATTGAGCAGCTGACTCGTGCAGTGTGAGCCTGGAGTTTGGCTTTAAGTCCATTTAAAAACTATATGTTTATCTAAGACAACCCTGTCCAGAAGGTGACAATGCTGCTGTGCAATTTCACTGCAGAACAAACAGCATTGTCCCTTACTGGCCGGATCAACAGGTAATATGACTATAATGCTAGGAAAACTCTGAAAACACTGATAATGCTAGCAACAGAAAATATAACCACTTCAGCTCTGGATGATTTACCTCCCTTCATGACCAGGCCATTTTTTGCGATACGGCACAGTGTTATTTTAACTGACCATTGCATGGTTGTGCGACGCTGTACCCAAATAAAATGTATGTCCTTTTTTTCCCATACATAGAGCTTTCTTTTTTCTGGTATTTGATCACCCCTTGCGTTTTTTATTTTTAGCGCTATAAAAAGAAAAAACAACCGACAATTTTGAAAGAAAAAAAGTGTCTTCTATAAAACATATCCAAGATTTAAAAAAAAAAAAATCTAATTTCTTCATCAATTTAGACCAATATGTATTCTGCTACATATTTTTGGTTAAAAAAAACAACAATAAGCGCATATGGATTGGTTTGCGCAAAGTTATAGTGTCTACATACTATGTGATATATTTATGGAATTATAATTTTTTTTTTTTACTAGTAATGGTGGCGATCAGCAACTTATAGTGGGACTGCAATATTGTGTCGGACAAATCGAACACTAATGCCACGTACACACGGTCGGAATTTCCGATGGAAACAGTCCGATGGGAGCTTTTCATCTGATTTTCCGACCGTGTGTATGCCCATTGGTCTTTTTCTGTCGGAATTTCCGACGGGCTTTGGATTAAGAACCTGTTCTTAATTCTTCCGACAGAAAACCTTTCTATCGTATTGTTTACATAGGCAGATTTCTGTTCTGCCTGTGTACTGAACGATCAGTGGGTGTCAGCGGACATTGGGTCCACGGGACCCGCTGATCGGCTCCCGCTGTGCAGAATCACAGCGGTAGCAAGCTGCCAGCGGCGCGCACTCGTGCCCAATACCCGGAAGTGCAGGATCACATATGTATACGTGATCCTGGGCAGCGCGGCCGCCCTGTATCGGTAAAACTGCTATAGGATGGTCGGCAAGTGGTTAATATACTGTATGTATTATTTTTTTACTTTGCTCATAGTTCTACTTTAAATAACAAAGTTGCAACATTTCAGGTCTATGCAGGGCTCTCATCAAGGCATGTGACAATTACAAAATATGACCATAACTTTCAAATCCACCTTCATCTTTGCTATACACCCATCTGAGAAAGGGAGCTTGTCTCCCAAAACGCATCAGTTTCCAACCGCAGAATCCCTAACACTGGAGTTGTGTATGAGATGCATTTTATCTTCTTATGTTTGTTGTGAGTATGTATTTGGTGTTTTAATTCATTTCATTAGTGTTGAAGGTAATTCACTATGCGTTTGCGCCCTCTTTTTTTTGTAGTGATTTGGAGTTTCACTGCTCAAGGAGAGCAGCAACGCTAGAAACACCTATATATCGGAGTGAGCGCTAAGGTTTGATATTCTTTGGAGTTGCTATACACCCATGCCTGCCTTCCACCGAAGCCCACCTACTGTCTAAAAATGATAGTTACCCTATTATGGTCAGTTTTGAGGCATGTCCAGCAATGTCACAGGTTCCTCCTCTCCTCCAGTTGCATTGGCTGTGGCGGTAATATTGTGTGAGCATCTTGCTGTCCAGGGGAACTATCAGCCCTGTTCAGTGTGATAGCTTTAGAGGTGTGTCTATGGCATTCAGGGCTCAGAAGAAGTGGACTGGATGACACAAGGGGGCCAATTTACTAAAGCTAGGGAGAGGGCAAAATCCAGTGCAGCTGTGCATGGTAACCAATCAGCTTCCAGGTTTTATCATCAAATCTTAATTGAACAAGCTGAAGTTAGAAGCTGATTTGCTACCATGCACAGCTGCACCAGATTTTGCACTTTCCAGTTGTAGTAAATCAACCGTTGGGTGTCATTCAACATGGAATAGAATCGATGGCCGAGACCGGGAGTGTTGGGCCTGTTGGCAGGACAGCGCCAGAGAGATGGAGTATTGCAGTCAAAGCTGCTTTTTAAAAATTTTGGGCCACCTAATTTTACAGTTTACCTAAATGGTGGAGTAGGGCTTTAATCAAAACACCCAGCTAATATTCTAATGCAAATGTCCTCTGACATCATAAAGATACATTTTCAGGGCTAAAAACATAAACCACAACCTTATCTTATAAGGTCTCATCCCTTAGTTTCAAATGATCTTCTGAAACTATTTTTTCTTTACTCCCATCATGTCTTTTGGCCATTTATTTTGATTCACCCCTCCAAAGGAACCAAAATGTCTCATTGCATACACACGACTCTTACACATGACTCACTTATACTTAGCTGTGTCTAGTACAAAGAAATGACTCACTAGATATAGTGGTATAATAGGAGTATCAACTGCATAGAGCCATAGAATATGCCATGTAATAGGGACAGCCTCTGTGTAAGCTTGGTAGCCTCAAAGCAGCCGTCAATTATTTGCAATGTCTTCTGTTATAAAAGAGAATTTGTATATCAAGATTTATTTTTAGACTGGGAACTCATTTGTTTAGATTTAAACCTCAAGCTTCAAAGAGGAGCTGCCGAAATGCAGCTAAAACTATACTCACGTATTTCATATCTTTTTTTTTTTTTCATAAAGATTTTATTACATATTTCAAGAGATATTCAACATATCGTAACAATACAACAATGTTACAGATTGGGTAACAGGTTCCCTTTGAAGTGTATCAAACCATAGTTTACATGTTTGGAGTATTGTATTTATCTAGAGGATACAACGGTTCCATGTGCATCCTATTGGCACCAGGGAAGCAAAAAAGGAAAAATTTGGGCAATGCTCTAGGGCGCATGGTCTCATCGATATAGTATAGCTATCCATTGATTGGTTTATTACTGTGTTAGGATTTTATCGGAACCACCTGCTAGAGTATAGGTATAGTAGCTCAGTTTTACCCAATTGTTCTCATCTGTGGCTAGGGACCTTGGCTCAAGGACGGGCCTACCGTCCGCTCCAAGCACCAAGTCCATCTTGTTAATGTATTTCATATCTTCTTGAATCATCCAGTTTTGAACAGCTTGAGTGGAATAAACAGTGCAGGACATATGAAGAAGCCATTTTCTTCATAGCTTCTTTTCTTCCCAGAATGCAATGTAGTAAGGACACTTCTATGAATGAACTCCACTTTTGGGCACTAAATTATGTTTTATTGTATTTTAATGTGGACCAGCAAAGCATCAATGTTTTTTTTTTTGTAAAGTGAGGTTTGGAAAAAAATGAAACTGGATTTTTTATATTAAAAAAATTATGGCCACAGATCTAATTACTGAAGTAGAGTATGGGAATGCTTTGATCCAGAAAAATGGCCATGTGGTCATATAGACTACTGGTATGTTAGCATATCAACAGAGTTAAAGTCCTTAAAGTAGAACTATAGGCAAAACTTATTCTTTTTTTCATTTTGGATAGATCAAGGGAGGGTAATAACCCTTGCCATCTTTTTTTTTACAATCTGTGTCCCTTTGTGGAGATTTTGTGGAGATTTTACTTAATTTCCTGTCCCAGAGCCAAACAGGAAATGAGTAGAGATCCCTGAAAATGAATGGGATTCCTTGGGGACCCCCAGATTACCAGAACTAGTGTCCCAATTGGAAGAGTTCCCCTCTATTACTTTTCTGGAGACAACCCAAAATTGGGGATTTTCTTTTACCTTCAATGATAATGGTAAACAGGGCAAATAGAGAAGGTGAATCTCCTTAATGAGGGCACCGAGCAATAAAAACCTGACAAACCTTCTAAGCCCCCTGCTCACTATCCAAAACTAGAAAAAAAAATACTTGGGAGGATTCTCACCTATTTTGTATTGCTTGTTGATTGCCAGGAACAGTAGTTGAGCATTTGTCATCAACAGAGATGAGCGCAGGAATGTGCAAACACAAGTCAAACCTGCATTAGCTATCCCTCTAGGAAGCTGTAACTGCAGACAACCAATCATAATCGGCGGAGACATTCCCCAACCTGCAGCCACATGTATACAAGCCCTTTGTGTACGTGGCGACTGTGGGGTGGGGAATTTCTCCACTGATTATGGTTGGCTGTCCAGAGTTACAGCTTTCTGGTGTGATAGCTCATGTGGGTTTGGACTCCTGTCCAGACACACCTGAGCTCAACCCCTGTCATCAACAGACAACTCCTACTTCATGGTGTCATGAAATGTACTGCAAGAAAATCAACCCTGTTGCTTTGATTTGACAATAAAAATTATTTAAATGGCTCTAATGCTGCGTACACGCGACCAGACTTTCCGGCAGAAAAGGTCAGACGGAATCATTCCGTTGGATATTCCGATCGTATGTGGGATATTCTAATTGTTTTTCTTCAAAAAATTCAGACGGACCTAGAAATAGAAGATGCTTTAAATCTTTCCGACGGAATCAATTTCTATCGGGAAAACCGTTCGTCTGTATGCTGGTCCGACAGACCAAATACGATGCAAGGGCAGCTATTGGCTACTGGCTATTGAACTTCCTTTTCTAGTCCCGTCGTATGTAATCACGGTCGAAACGAACGGACTTTGGTGTGATCGTGTGTGGGCAAGTCCGTTCGGTCAGAACTCCGTCGTGAAGACAGTCAGAGTTTATTCTGACGGAAAGTCCGGTCGTGCGCACGTGGCATAAGAGTATTAGGACCTAAGAATATTGTGGGGATTTTGTGGGGATTATATTATGCAATAGACATTTTAGCTGATGGAGAGAAACCCAAACAGTAAAGCTGGCCATATCTGTGACAACTTTCAGGCAATGTTAATCAGTTTCGATCAACCAGAAACCAAACATATGATCAAAAGTGGTTGCCTGAATTTGAGCAATCTATCACCCACAAGTTCAATCATCCAGCTGAATTCAGAAAACAGAAAAAAACGTTAATTTTATGGAACGCGTTTGGATTTTTCTTTTGGGTTAATCTGCAATTTTAAGTCCATTTTTTTTAAGTCGATTGAAACCAATAATTTCTTTGTTTGTTCACTAAATTTAGCACAATTGAAAGTTGATGAAATTGCCAGAAAGTTTCCACATGTATAGCCAGCTTAATGGCTAAAAGAATGGAATGCAACATAACATTTGTAGTAGGCTTGTTGGCCAGTGGGTGAATATATTTGCTTTGTCTCTTTCTTGTAGATTTGACTCTGCTTGTATTCTTAAAACACAAACCAAAGTTGGGCAGACCCCCCCCCCCCCCCAATCCATGGATCACCTTCCCTTTTGCTACAATAGGAGGTCCTTAAATTGTTACTAAACCCAGGACCCTGAATTAACTGTATCTGGTCTCCCACAATACACAGAACATGGAAATGCAATTATTTTAGTAATTATAAACTGCTAAATACTTTTTCTCATCAGCAGTATATAGCAGTCTTGTGACTTCTATCAGTGCCTGGTTAAAGCTTGTAGGAGGAGTTTTCATACTGCACTGGCTGTCCTATCAGGATGCAGGACAGATGACCCTCTGTCTGGACTGTGCTGATTGGCTCTGTGCTAATCACATGCACTATCCCAAAAGAAAAAAAAAACATGTTATGGGGACAATGCAAGAAGAGGAAGATCTGTGCACACAGGATCAAACAGCCATTTTACACAATGTTGAGGATTAACCCATTAGGTTCCACAGTGAGTATAACAAGCATGCTTTACTGCATTTTACTGTTGTGGGTTTAGTAACACTTTAACCACTTAAGCCCCGGACCAATTTGCAGCCAAAGGACCAGGCCCCTTTTTTCGATTCGGCACTGCGTCGCTTTAACAGACAATTGCGCGACGTAGCTCCCAAAAAAAATTGGCGTCCTTTTTTCCCCACAAATAGAGCTTTTTTTGGTGGTATTTGATCGCCCCTGTGGTTTTTAATTTTTTTGCGCTATAGACAAAAATAGAGCGACAATTTGAAAACAATGCAATATTTTTTACTTTTTTCTATAATAAATATCCCCAAAAAATATATAAAAAAACGTTTTTTTCCTCAGTTTAGGCCGATACGTATTCTTCTACATATTTTTGGTATAAAAAAAATCGCAATTAGCGATTGATTGGTTTGCGCAAAAGTTATAGCGTTAACAAAATAGGGGATAGTTTTATAGCATTTCTATTAATATTTTTTTTTACTAGTAATGGCGGCGAGCAGATATTTTTATTGTGACTGCGACATTATGTCGGACACATCGGACATTTTTGACACATTTTTGGGACCATTGTCATTTATACAGAAATCAGTGCTTTTTAAATGCACTGATTCCTATGTAAATGACACTGGCAGTGAAGGAGTTAACCACTAGGGGGCGGGGAGGAGTGTGACGTGTGTGTTTTCTTTTTTTACAGTAGGAGGCGTGGCTTTACGTCTGACGTCACTGATCGGCTTTCCCGATGACAGGGAACAGCCAATCAGTGACAGGCAGTGTAGGAAGCACGGGGAGAGGTTTGTTTACACAGACCTTTCCCCGTTCTTCAGTTCTGTGACCTGATCGTGGGACACCAGTGGCGATCGGGTCCGCTGGC
Organism: Lithobates sylvaticus; assembly: GCA_028564925.1. Lineage (NCBI taxonomy): Eukaryota > Metazoa > Chordata > Amphibia > Anura > Ranidae > Lithobates > Lithobates sylvaticus. Next base: position 234,174,393 of record CM053032.1, read on the forward strand.
CCCACGACCGTGGGCACGGAGCTCAGGACCGGGTCGCGAGCGCGCGACCCACGGCTGGGCTCTTAAAGGACCACGTACAGGTACGTGGTTTTGCCCAGCCGTGCCATTCTCCTGATGTGTAGGTGCAGGAGGCGGTCCTTAAGCGGTTAATGATGCAAAGAATGGGGATCATGTAGTAACACAGCTGCTGGTCTCTGCATATTTTTTCTTTAAGCCAACACTGGCTTCAAGACTCATAACCCTTGATGCCATAGGACCTATTTTCTTTAATGGTAGACTAGGTTAAAAAAAAACTGCTTTAATTAATTTGTTATCTGTATGTTAGGATGCATATACAGTAGCCTACCCTGACTGTGGCCCCGTTTTTGCAACGTTTTGCATTTTCCCGTGGCCGGCGGTCAAAACGTTCCTTTCCTGAATGTGATTCTTCCATGTTCAGGAGAGGGAGGTTCAACCTCACATAAACATGGCAGCTCCTAAACTCTGCTAAAAGACTATGGACACTTTTATGGAGTTAAGTTTAGGAACTTTGTCAAAAAAGGACCAACAGCTTGAGTTTAGGAGCTGCCAGTGTACATGAAGCCTAAGACTGTAGGTACACTGGCCGCCCCTAAATGTAACTCTCAGCAGAAAAACGCTAAAAGGCAAAAAAAGGGGGTATGGTGATTTTTCTGCATGCATTTTTTGGCCAAAATGTTCCTCTCCTGAACGCGAATGTTCTGCATTCAGGAGAGGGAAACTCTGCTGCTCCCAAACTCTAATAAAAGCCTATGTGTACATGGACACATTGACTTTTATTGAGTTGAGTTTAATGGCTTTGGCAAAAAAATGCCAAAAGCTCCTAAATTAATGTTTAGGAGCAGCAGTGTACATGAGACCCTCATGTGGTTGTGGCATTCGGCAGTGGCAGTTTTTGTGTTTTTGTGGATAACCACCTCAAGACCTACTGGAGATCCTTACTATTGATTGCTATTCATATTATTTTCATGTGGCTATTATCAATAATTCTTTTCTTTCAATACTTGTCCCAAGAGATTCTTGTTTTGACTTCTTTCCTCAACATTTTCAGACTGGGTTCACACTGTCTTCGGCTCACAGCAGGGGTCCCATGTGTCCCTGTTCCCCGTTTTAGGGACGAATCAGGCCCAAATTTTTGCCTGAATTCGGACCTAAAACAGAGCCAAAGACGCACAGGACCCTTGTGTAATCCGCTCCGCGCCCGAAATAAAGCTGTGTGTACCGGCTCCATTGAGAGTCGGTCACAGTCTTCTGTCATGCGAATTGGATGTGGTGAAACCTGTATCCAATTGGCATCAGTGTGAACCCAGCCTTTACAGTTGTTGACAGGATGAAGCTGATGGACATGTATCTCCTTCCAGCCTTGTTCTAACTATTTTAAAGGTGATTATAGTCTTCAGTTTTTGATAAGGATTTCTAAAATTCTTATCATTTTGGTTGCTGTACCTCGACAGTGATTCTTGCCTTGTCTAACAACTACTGTGAGTAACATATGTTGCAGTGACAGCCATCCTTCAGCCGGATGCAAAGTGAATTTAAATGACTATAAAGTAGAAGCAGAGAATGCGTGAGCACAATATTTGTATCTGTCAATGCTCAGACCCAGTCTGTTTAGGTACTAAGCTATAGTATTCCCCATAGGAATGTAATAATGCAAGGATATTCTGCAACACTAAGCTGGCACCATGCCAGGATTCGCAGACGGTCTTGGAGCATTAGACCAAAATGGTAGGAAGGTTTTCATCTGATATACCGTATGTACCATTAAGTAATGCTGCCCAAGCCTAATGAAAAATGTAAGAACCTACAGCTAGGTGGTTTGTTGCCTGATGCAACTGGCATCCGACTAGGTAGGGAAAAATCCCATTCAGTTAAACTTGTTTTGGCAGAGGGTTTAAGATGTGAACATAAAAAAATAAAAATAAAATAAAAATAAAAAAGCAAACTCCATCTCTAAAATCCTTTTTATCCTGTAAACTAAAAACAGCACTAAGAACAACGAGAGAAGAACAATACCACGAGTTATTGAGTTGATGCATAAAGCGTTTCAGAAACCATACAGACAAGCCATGCACTAATGGGCACATTTTAGAGGAAAGTGGCCAATGGTTGACGGGGTGCTTTGCAATTGAGAGCTTTTCAGACAGTAGTCCCAGATTCCTCCATATTTACTAGATAAGGTAGATTTACCAGAGCTGCCCCCTTCCTCCTCTACACGGTAGAGCTGACAATATAAATAAAAAATAGATCACATATAGAAACACATCCTGAAATTTAAATACTGCAACCATTGGTCATATGGGTCCTGTATCTATGTGTTCCTTACATAGATACAGGACCTTGAAAAAGTATTCATACCCCTTGAAATTTTATTGGGATTTTATGTGATAGACCAACACAAAGTGGCACATCATTGTGAAGTGGAAGGAAAATGATAAATGGTTTTCAACATTGGCATACATTTATATTCAGAGTCTATACTTTGTAGAACCTCCTTTCGCTGTAATTACAGCTGCAAGTCTTTTTGGGGATGTCTCTACCAGCTTTGCACATCTAGAGAGTGACATTTTGCCTATTCTTCTTTGCAAAATAGCTCAAGCTCTGTCATATTGGATGGAGAGCGTCTGTGAACAGCAATTTTCAAGTCTTGCCACAGATTTTCAATTGGATTTAGGTCTGGACTTTGACTGGGCCATTCTAACACATTAATATGCTTTGATCTAAACCATTCCATTGTAGCTCTAGCTGTATGTTTAGGATTAAGGATGGCCTCAGGCGTGTTTGCACACCCTCTGCGGCTGCAGAAATCGGGGAAATGTCTCATTGCTTGAGATTAGTGCAGTGCCGTGCCGACTTCCTTGCGGGCTCTGCACCTGGAGTCTGCCAACACGCCTGAGGCCATCCTCATTTAGGATCATTGTCCTGCTGGAAGGTGAACCTCCGCCCCAGTCTCAAGTCTTTTGCAGACTCTAATGCCGTGTACACACGATCAGAATTCTCGTCGGAAAATCGGAAACTGTCTTGCCTACACACGGTCACACCAAATTCCGACGGTCAATAACACCGCGATATACAACACATTTGACGGCACTATAAATAGGAAGTTTAATGCTTCCGAGCATGCGTCAAATTGTTTCCGAGCATGCGTCGGAATTTTGCGTGTCGGAATTGCATACACATGATCGGAAAATCGGATAGAAAGGTTTTCCGTCAGAAAAAATTAAGAACAGGTTCTCAATCCAAAGTCCGTCGGAGAAAGTCCTGCAAGAAGCATCTTTGGGGGGGGGGGGGGTGCGGGAGTGGTGTACACACCATTCCTGCACCGCCCCTGCCCATTGAAATGAATGGGCAGTGCTGCCGAAGCACCTGCAAAGCGCTTCGGCAGCACTGCAACACAGGTGCCTTTAACGTTTTCTTCGACTGCTAGCAGGAGTTAAAAGCGCCCCACTAGTGGCCGAAAAGCACCATTATAACATCGGTAAAGTCTCGCTAAAACTATCGCCGCTTTACTGCTAACACCGGCACCGCCCCAGTGTAAAAATACCCCAATAATTGTCCTGTGGAAAGATTCTCCACCTGAGCTGTGGATCTCTGCAGCTCCTCCAGAGTTACCTCTAGGTTGCTTCTCTGATTAATGCTCTCCTTGCTTGGCCTGTCAGTTTAGGTGGACGGCCATGTCTTGGTAGGTTTGCAGTTGTGCAATACTCTTCATTTTCAGATGATGGATTGAACAGTACATGGGATATTTTTTTAGAACCTAACCCTGCTTTAAACTTCTCCACAACTTTATCCCTGACCTGTCTGGTGTGTTCCTTGGCCTTCATGATGCTGTTTGTTCACTAAGGTTCCCTAACAAACCTCTGAGGGCTTCACAGAACAGCTGTATTTATACTGAGATTAAATTACACACAGGTTGACTATTTACTAGTTAGGTGACTTCTGAAGGCAATTGGTTCCACTAGATTTTAGTTAGGGGTATCAGAGTAAAGGGGGCTGAATACAAATGCACACCACACTTTTCAGATATTTATTTGTAAAACATTTTGAAAGCCATTTATCATTTTCCTTACACTTCACAATTATGTGCCACTTTGTGTTGGTCTATCACATAAAATCCCAATAAAATACATTTATGTTTTTGGCTGCAACATGACAAAATGTGGAAAATTTCTAGGGGTATAAATATATTTTCAAGGCACTGTACAAAGTTTGGTTGAAAAAAGACACAAGTCCATCTAGTTGAACCAAAATAGAAAAAAATAAATAAATAGAAAACCTACAAAATCCTATACCCACAATTGATCCAGAGGAAGGCAAGAAAAAAAAACAAAACCAAAGATGTTCTAATTTGCTCCAGCGGGGAAAAAAAAAAATTCCTGATCCCCAGGAGGCAATTTTCATGTAGCACTTTAACCTTGGCTAAGACGTGACGTCATCATGCACACCCGCTGGCCGGAGTCCAGCACACTCCATCCAGCCTGCTACATTGGATGAAAATCACAAACGTTGTTACAGTCTTTGCCAGTTTTATTTATGCTGTTTTATTTTGCCATGTTGGTGCAATTGGCATACTTTTTAATAAAAGCAGAGTTTTTATATATTTGAAAATGGATCTGTACCATTCTTTATTTTAATGGTGATACTTGATTGTGGCGGAGGAGATCCATGCGGGAGATGCAGTCCATGCTGGGAGACCTTGTAAAATGGATTACATTTAAGCGCTACTGATCATTTACAATTTAAAGCGGTTCTGCACACATTTCATTTAGTAAATCTCTTTGCCCTCCAAATCAGGCAAAGAGTACTAAATGAAATGTGTTTTTTTTTTTCACTTACCTTGATAATCGCCGACTTCCTGTCCTCTGTGTCTGCGGCGGTGGGCGGGGTCTGTGCAGGGATCCTCGTCACGCCGCACTGTCTCCTGGGATCTGGTGTCATTGATCTCAGGAGTCTGTGCGGGCATCTTCCGAAATCTCACGAGATTTCGGACACAACTTCCGAAATCTCGCGAGATTTCGGCCACATCTTCCGAAATCTCGCGAGATGTCGGCCACATCTTCCGAAATCTCGCGAGATGTCGGCAGATGTGCCGACATCTCGCGAGATTTCGGAGAACGTGAGCTGCACTTCGCCGTTACTGCGCACGCTCGAGATCAGCGCAGTAACGGCGGTGCATGCTGGGCCATCTGGAGTGCCTGTGTGGGTTCAAATGCCCACAGGCAAGATGGCCCCCAGCATTAAAAAATTTCCAGAAATAATAAATCTATTTGAAAGAAGCTGCTGCCGGTTTACAGCCAAGGACACGTGAGTACCTAAACTGCATTGCATAAGCCATTGCATTGCAGTAAAAAAACTACTGGAGACTGTGGACACTTTATGAACTTTGCACAACATTTACACTTTAGTTGTTGTTTTTAGACACATTTTACACTTTAAATTCTTTATCGTTTAATGCACTTTAATTGTTTGCACTGTATGTACATGTGTTAGTCTGAATTTAGTATTTATAAGAAAAAAAAACAGCAGTTTTCTCAAGGATTGAGAAAACCCATGTGATTGGGTGAAACATGTCCACAACAAAACCATGGCAGTGACGCTCTATACATCACGAATGACGCATAGCGTCACGCTAGCGCAAGCGCACTACACATCTTGAAGCCAGTGGGAGCCATCTTTGGCTGAGGTATCAGGGAGGTGTCCCTGGACGGCATAATGTTACATTGATATCAGCAGACCTACTCAGTGAAGCTTACGGGACCTCTGTGCGCTAATAGAGCCTCCTGGCTGATAAAACTACTGCAATGTGAAGACCCCATCCCAACAAATGGAGTTCTGTGGACACACTTGGGACACCTGTCAGAGACCGGATGTGCTTGCTTATTGCGGTCGGGGGAGCGGACCCTTTGGTCCTTAGACTTTATATCATTTTCCATAATATGCCTGTGCTCACCTGCAGATAACTTCTACCCACTGTTCAACGTTAAAACCCCATAATGGACTAGCCCCGCTAAACGGCCTGATATAGATTACCTGAAATCACTATCAGTGGTTATATACCGCTCTCTACACAGAGTATATTATCAGCTAAATAACAGAAATTCTGCTAACCCAGTGTTATGTTTACTATGGGGTTTACTCTTCAAGTGTGTGGACTTTAGAATCGATACCCTGGTATCCTCTAGACAGGGGCCTGTTTACACACAGTGACGGGATATGCACATTGATTTATGGTGATATACACTAGGATCTATGTGCCTACCTAACCGCCACTTCTAGCACTTTATATTGCAATCGATTTGGGTATATGATGTGTGCTTGCTGTATGCGTGACGCAGCTGCTTTTTCTCTTATTCTAATGTGGTCTAGGTGTTGGTGGTGCATACCTCACTACTTTTTGAGATGGGAATGAGGGACACCTATTAGCAAAAGTATGAAGGCATAGGACACACCCCCTTGTCACACCCCCTTAAAGGAGAATTGTACAAAAAACAAGATTGGTTAAACCGACAACTGCTTTTTTTTTTTTTACCACTACTATTCCTTTATTTTTGCTTTTGCCATTTTGCAAATGCAGCAATTTACAAATCAGAAGAAATGTTTAGCACTTGAAAACACTTCTTGATAAATAAAAAGTTTGTTTTATATACAAGTATATAGATCAGACCAAAATGAGGGAGGAAAGCGGGACAGAGGGACATTGCTCCAAATGAGGGACAGTCCCTCGAAATCAGGGACAGTTGGGAGCTATGGTGGTGGGTGCCTAGTTTTTGTATAGCTTTGTATCATTTTTTCATCATAGAAGTAAAAAAAACGCGCTTAGAGTGAATTAAACTAAACGTCTAAAAAATGGCAGCTGCTAAAACATGGGATACACACACAATGAACAATAAAAAGTATAAAGCTGCGCCATATGAATTACACTAAATTAAACGTATGTACCAATAATATTTATGGCCACGGAGGAGCTCATAAAATTGTATAATTACACTGACTAAATCACATGAGTCTAAATGTTATCATCAGCTCAAATAGATAAAGTCCTTTCTGGAATTCAGAATGTAAACTTTCAAGGTATAGCAAAAAGAAGGTGCACCACGGTGACTTCACTAAGAATTTAGGTGACAAAATGAATGGCCAGATGGCCAAGCAAAGTAGGCACATACGATATCCTCCAGCACCCCCCGATTCCTGGATCTCCTAATCACCTGGATGGATGGATGGCGCTTGTTCCAACACAAAAATCACTGATCACCACGCACTCCCGTAGGCAAATCCCAGTGGTACTCAAACATAAAAAGATTCGCCCATAGCGTGATACTGATATAACAATGTTTATTTCATAAAAGGATTAAAAAAACTTACAAGCATGAGCCTTGTGTAAATTGCATGTAAACAAACTGCCGGACAGTTTTGAGAGCCCGTCCTCCCTTCGTACGACGTGGTGGCGTCACTGCGTGCCTTACTCAGACACGTTTCATCATATGTGATGTTATCAATGGGATACCATATATCATTTTTTCATTGTGCAATAAATAGTTTCCCTGATATAAGCAGCTTGGTCCGCCCATGACTTCTTTTTCAGGGGGTATTTCTTTCCCCTGTACTAGTATTCTTATATTATTTGATGGCATAGGAGAAGGGTCAGGTCACCAGCCTTGGTCTGCTCTCTACCCATACTTTAATGCAAACAAGTGGGAATGCCAATAATATGAGCCAAGCAGTTTCTATTACATTGCTATATATTCAAGCAAGAGAAAATTAAATTACCTTATTGAAAGGGAAAGGCACAGTGAGGAACTAACACTTTGTTATTTTTAGCCCAATAAGCAGACCAGGAGTAGAGAGGTGACACAAGGCAACCTTCAAATGGTGACGTCATGCTTTTTGCTATATGTGGTAGAGAAGTAGCGTGTCAAATAAATGTGGATGAGTAGAATTAGAAATCTATTGTCAAACAAGCCATGTATATGTATTACAACTGTACAATTAGTATCATAGCTGGAGTTCTGCTTTAAGGTTTATTCGCACTTACGGAATAATCAAAAAGTAAAGGTAAACAAAGAACGCAATAAAGATCTGGCTACCAAACACCTTTCTATATATCTAGACCTGGAGCTCTTCCCTCTGTCTGCTTTTAATTTGCTTTCACAGTGCTTTGAACAAATTGAATTTGTTAATTAAAGCGGTAAAATGAAATGCTGAACATTATTGACTAGATGCTAATTACATTAGCAGAGGGATGGGTGGAAAAGAGAGCCCTTGTTTTCTATGGCCAGGACAAATCATATTAAAAGAGACAAGCGAGCAGCCTAAGCTAGAACTCTGCAGGGACAGAAATCCTGTTTACATGTTCTGCTTTCAAATTTATCATTTCAGCATGGAGCGCCGACAATGCAGGCGGAAAGCAGATTATACGGCTGCCATTTTACCTGGACGTGGTCCTAAGCAATGTAGAAGTATATGTGAAATGGCAGGTGTTCATCAGCTGTTTTTTTTTATTTTTATTTTTTATTCTTATTATACAATCCTACACCCGTGTTGCAGTAATCCCTGGGCTGCATATGACCACATACTAATACATGCCTAAAATCAAACACTGCCAGTTAGAGATAAGCCAGTGTTTAAAAATCTGCCCTATCAGTGTGAACCGGCCAATAATTCTTTTCTGCTTTGATCAGATTTTTTTTTTTTAAAGGACCAGTACACCCAAGAAGGATATTTTACTTATAAGTACTCTATATTGCATTGTAGGCAGAGTCAGCCCCTGGCATCTTATAAATATTGGTTGCTCCAAAATAAAGATATCCCTGCCTTGGTTCCCAATCCTTTTTTGGTCCAACTTTGTGTTGCCAACTAAATCTGTTCCAGCTGCTCCTGTTGCATTCTCCTTAAAGCAAATCTAAAACCCAAAACAAAAATGTAATATATTGCAGCTTACCATTCTGTAGATGTCATGGCTGCTTTGTTTTTATTTTTCAGGCTTTTTTCCCTTTATTTTCACCGGGTGATCCTACCAGTGACACCGTTCCTGTCCTAGGATTACAACGCTTACTCACCTCACTGTATCTATGGAGGAGCAGCATTGTCACCTTATGCTGCTCTTCAGCATTGGATGACAAACACCCCACCCACCCACTCACTCCCAAAAGGCAAAAGGCACAAAGAGCTTGGCACTACCAAAGGGGTCATTTGAAATCAGTTTGTCTGTATGCTAGTCCGACGGGCAAACAACGCCGCAAGGGCAGCTATTGGCTACTGGCTACAAACTTCCTTATGCAAGTCCGGTCGTAGGTCATCACGTTCGAATCCGTCGGACTTTGGTGTGATTGTGTGTGGCCAAGTCCGTTCATTCAGAAAGTCCGTTGGACCTAGTCCGTCGAAAAGTCCGGTCATGTGTACGCAGCATAAGGCGATGCTTGTTGTCTTGAAAATATGGTGGCAGTGGCCATTTTACCCTGGCCCTGACCCTAGGTCTAAGGTGCTGCCTCATATTCACCAGCCCACCTGGCAAGGAGTGATGGCTGCACAATGGCTTCCAGGTTGCGGTCCTGGGTTCACTTAGACTGGCACATAAGAAAATGAAATTGCTGACAAAAAACTTGCCTTGTGTTTACATGATTTAGCCTATACGAGCAGTTTACGTACTGTCCTATCTCAAATCTTTTCATTATATTTGATATATTACACTATATTTTTAGAAGATGTCAGGAAGGAATCATGAGTCTATGGTATTTTATCATAGTATCTATGTAATTTGTCTATTCTATCTACTTATGTGTACGTTTTTTTATTTATTTTTTATTGGGGAATTAATTATCATACCTCCCAACGTTGAGATGAGAATGAGGGACATTTATTAGCAAAGTACGTAGGCATAGAACACCCCCCTGCCACGCCCCTTAACCACTTGCCGACCGCAGTACACATATATATAAATAAATAAATAAATAAATAAATATATATATATATATATATATATATATATATATATACACACACACGTTGCAGTTGGCAAGTGGTTTACCGGGGTTATGGCTGAAGATATTTCAAGAGGTTTGCTTTTAAAGGTAATAAAGAGATTTGGGGTCTGTTTGACCCCAGATCTCTTCATAAAGAGAACCTGTCATTTTTATTTCTATTAGGCATGTTTACATTCCTTGTAATAGGAATAAAAGTGTTAAAAAAAAAATAAAACTTAAACAAACAGTGTAAAAAGAAAAAGCAAAATAATAATAATAATAATAATTAAAAAGAAATTTGAAATTGAAAGCGCCCCCCATTTCTCCGTGCTTGTGCGCAGAAGTGAAAGCATACATAACGCACGCATATGTAAACGGTATTCGAGCCACACGTGTGAGGTATTACCACGAACGTTAGAGCGAGAGCTATAATTCTAGTACTAGACCTCCTCTGTAACTCTAAACAGATAAACGTGTTTAAAGCATTGCCTATGGAGATTTTTAAGTACCGTAGTTTGTCGCCATTCCACAAGCGTGCACAGGTTTAAAGCAAGACATGTTAGGTATCTATTAACTCTACATAACATCATCTTTCACATTATACAAAAAAATTGGGGTAACTATTTTGTTTGGTTTTTTTTTATTCATTAAAGTGTATAATTTCCCCAAAAAATGCGTTTGCAAAACTGCTGCGCAAATACCGTGTAACATAAAAAAATTGCAACAATCGCCATTTTATTCCCTAGGGTCTCTGATAAAAAAAAGTATAATGTTTGGGGGTTATAAGTAATTTTCTTTCAAAAAATAATGATTTAATCTTATAAACAAAAAGTGCCAGAAAAGCCTGGTGTTCGAATGGTTAGGTGAATTATACGGTAAAAAAAGTTTGACCCACAAGTTTTTAACCACTACTATTTTTTTATACTGGCTTTTGACATTTACAAATGCAGCAATTTGGGAATTGGATAAATGGTTTAGCACTGTGAAACACTTTTGTGCATTTTATATTAAACTACCGTATTTATCGGCGTATAACACGCACTTTTTCCCCCTTAAAATCAGGGGAAAGTCGGGGGTGCGTGTTATACGCCGATACCCCTAAAAAAAATGACAAAAAAGGCAAGCGCCGCTGAAAAATAGCGAGCGCTGCCGAAAAAACCCGAAGCGCGGCCGAAAAAGAATGAAGCGCCCCCGGAAAAAGCCGAGCAGACTCTGCTCTGCTCGTAGTCCCGCCTCCCTGCGCTCGCTCTGGAAACAGCAGGGAGGCGGGACCGCGAGCTTAGCCGTCCGAGTCGGCTCGGCTTTTTCCGGGGGCGCTTCGTTCTTTTTCGCCCGTGCTTCGGGTTTTTTCGGCAGCGCACGCGACAGCGTCTCAGCGGCAGGAAATTTAAACAAGGAAAATAATGAAAATGACGCTGGCAAGCTACAATGGCACTGGGCACGGCTGCAATGATGCTGGGCAAGCTACAATGTTGCTGGGCAAGGCTGCAATGATGCTGGGCAAGGCTGCAATGATGCTGGGCAAGGCTGCAATGATGCTGGGCAAGGCTGCAATGATGCTGGGCAAGGCTGCAATGACGCTGGGCAAGCTACAGTGACGCTGGGCAAGCTGCAACGACGCTGGGCAAGCTGCAATGACGCTGGGCAAGCTGCAAATGACGCTTAAATGTAAGTTGTTTTTTTTTCCCTAAACTTCCCTCCTAAAACTTTTTTTCCTTAAAATGCCCTCCTAAACTTGGGGTGCGTGTTATACGCCGGTGCGTGTTATACGCCGATAAATACGGTATATAGGTCAGACCAAAAAGAGGTATAAATGAGGAGGAAAGAGGAACAGAGGGACTTTGTTCCAAATAAGGGACAGTTGGGAGCTATGTCATTATTAGAGATTATTGTACACTGTTTTAAATGAACCTGTGAATCCGTGTTAGTCTGTTGGTAGCAAATATTGTTCCTGAAATAGTCACATTTCCAATCACGTAACATTGGTTAATCTAAGGACTATCATGATTTTTTTGTTCACTTTTGGCCTATCTAGCATCAACCTATTTATAATCTCTCCTTAACAGTTTTGGTGCCAAAACTTGAGAAGGAAGAACATTGTTTTACAAACGCACATTAAAGGAGTGACTTGATATTGAGTTCATGGCACCATAAAAAGGTGAGGTGGCTTTCTCTCATAGAGCTATCAAGATTTTCTCATTTGTTCTTTCAGCTGAGTTTTGATAAGTAACAAATCTTAAGAACCTTTGGACAGGCCAATTGTAATTTCTATCTACTTTTCTCTATCTTTCGCTCTGTTTCTTTCTATCTCTCATTAACACTCAAGTGTCTAAATTGTTTGTGAGTGTGAAAGACATTTTAGTGTGAAAGCAATTTATGAACCATAACTTGCTATGTGGCTTGACCAGCCTCGTTGTATGGGGACTGCGGATTCACTAATATTACTGCGCAAAAGCCATTTACAGGGGAAGTTTTAAAAGCTTTCTCTAGCTCTGTATGGATGTCATTTCTGCATTGACATACGAACCACTCATTTTATAGAACAGAAATGTATTTATTGCACATATTTAATATAAATAATGTTAGAATCCTTTGTGGGACTTTTGTCATCTGTCTGCTCAAGAAATTTGTGATGTCAGTAAGGGGGGATGTCTAGTCAGTAAAGTGTAGCCCCATACCTTAAGGTGGAGGGCAAGTCAAAACCTAACTATAAGCTTAAATCTGCTCCCTATTCTAAGCCTATCTATCTACACTGTAAAAGTATTCTGAAGTCGCTTTGATCTGGCAACATGATCTCTTCAGCGATGGCTTCAGTGTAGAGGAAAGATAACCGACAATGGGGGCAGATCCTGTGCGATGATGTCACCCATAGGCTTACTATGGGGCATTCGTTGTTGGCTGTCCCTCCTGTACACTGAAGCCAGCGCTGGGAACCAATCATGTGACCTGACTTGAGCGACTTCAGAATAGGTAGGTATCTTTCCTTTTACATGGTAGATAGAGTAGGCTTAGAATAAGGGTGTGAGTAGATTTAAGCTTAGTTAGGTTTTGACTTCCCTTCCACTTCAAAGTGGTTGTTAATCCACTCCCATAACTTTATATAAGCCCCTCTGTGTTCTAATAACAAGTGCTCCTGTCTGTGTGTTTTATTTTAAAAAAAGCCTCTTTTACCTTGTTTCACAGCGGTTCTCCTCTCTGCCCGGCTGACAAATGCAGCGGGGCAGAGGGGCTGAGATTCCCCTGCTGACGTCAGCCAAGACGTGAGGAGGAGAGGAGAGAGAGACAGCCATCACATGATCACGCAGGAACCGCTGTTATATACGGTAAAGGAGGCATTTTTTTAAAATGTAGCGCCCACCCTATTTAGGTGGGTGCTAGATAGGTTTAGATAGGTAGTGTTAGGTAAATTTGGCCAGGGCCTTGCACTTTTTAGGCCTGGTTGTTTGTTTGGGAGAGGGAAGTGACAGAATAGAGGGGAGTGTGGCCACCTACACTCTGACCCAGAGAGATCCCCTCTACCTTTCAGTGGAAATGTCCTAGAAGGGAGGTGGACTTGGGACTGGAGTGGCAGGCAGCTTGTATGGAGAGCTCTGGACCAATCATTAATTTATGTTGGCAGGGACAGGACTCGCATATAAGCTGGGGGTCACATGCTTCCTGGAGGAGGAGTTGGGAGCAGAGAAGGAGGAAAGATGTAGAGAGCATGGAGTAGGCTTGAAGGCCTGAGGGTTCAGAGACCTAAGTGCTGGATACTCCAAACTGCCTCCATGTAATCTGGAGGAGCGGACCGGGCATCGGGCCTGGGATGTACTGGACCATGCGGAGGAGGAAGTAGATAAAAAGCTGACGGAAGAGACTGGGATCGACCTTCTGTGGCAATCAAGGACTGTCAATGGGAGAGAACAAAGGGAGTGCAACTCAGCGGAGGTTATCCATCAACTCACTATGTGTTCAAGGACCTAGTGAGAGACACTTTCCTGAACTGACGCCAGGTGGATTGCAGGAGTCAAGGTAGGCGGTGAGGCCTGGGACTTTGAATATCAATAACCCACAGTGTCATTCCGAGGGCCCCTGGTCGGTTCATAAAACGAAAGTACATGGAGACAGAGTCAGGAACCAGATTATTAGAGGCAACTCATATCCTCTACCTTCAATGTAATGTTTTTGAAGTTCAAGCAATAAAGTTTCATAAAGTTTCATGGACTGTCTGCTGATTGTGAAATTCGTGCATGGGGAGGAAGAACAGAACAAGTTAACAGAAAGGTAAAGAACACACTTTGCAGCTCCCAAGGGAGTAGTGTGCTACATAAATAAAGCACACAGACAGGAGCCCTTGTTATTAGAACACAGAGGGGCTTATATAATGCTTTAAAGGTTATGAGAGCAGCAGGAGCGAAGGGGGCTGGCACTGACACAGGGGCAGACAGGCAGTGAGGGGAGGGGGGAGGAGGACAGAGGAGCACATAGGGGCACAGGAGGACTGCATATGATGGAGGCACTTAAACTGACCACAGTGTCAGGGCTCAGCAGGCATGATACACTCTGGTCAGTTTACAGAGGGGAGGGTAAAGCCAGCACTGTGCTGTATAACATGCTTTAAAGGGATATGAACCATTTTTTGGGGGGGTTAACAGATGCTTTAAGTTTTTCAGTAAGAGGAGCCTGATCAACTCCTGGCCTATTTTTTTTTAAGTTGTCAAACAGCTTACTAAAAATGTGGGGCTCGCCCGAGGATACCTCTGGTTTGGGATCAAGAGTGAATAGAGGCGCTCATATGTGTCCACTACAAAGGTAGTGATGAATGTGTCTACTAATCTTAAAGCTGAACTTCACCCAAAAGAGGAAGATGAATTTTCACAACATTCACTAAGCTAGGGGAAAATTCCCCTAACAAAATGAACAGTATATTTGCCTTTAGAAAATCAATTCCATAGTATCCAAGAGAAGGAGCTTAGCTAGGATTTCTTAAAACTGAGAATTTTCCCCTTGAGATACCAAGATTCTCAAAATCTTTATGAGACATTGGGGATTAAGTAATTAAGCAAATTCAAACTGGGTTCACACTTGTGCAATGCAGGAGCCAGCGCGATTCCTGTGGGGATTCTCGCATCGCACCTGAATCGCCAACGGTTTAAACTGACATTTTCGAACCACTGCGGGTGCCAATGTAAAGGCAATGACACCCCCAAATCGGTCCGTAGATCCCAGTGTGGACTGTGAAATAATGCAGGAATCGGATTGCATAGGCGTGAACACCAATGCGATCAGATTCCAGTGCAAACCAAAAAAGGGTCTTGCACCATTTTGGTGCAAATGCGAGTTCAGCCATTCGTCTGTATGGCTGAACTCGCATTGCAGAGACATCGCATGTGATGTGCACAGCAATCACATGCAATGTCTGTGATCGCACAAGTGTGAACCCAGCCTCAGTTTCTGGGAATGGAACAATACTCAGCAGCTCCCTTACTGGTCACTGACATCTTTGGCAGGTCTTCTTCCAAGTACCGATCTTTGCCCATTGGCTTGCCCAGGATGACATCATGTCAGAAAGTTCATTCATCTCAGCAGATGCCAGAATTGTACACTGAGCAGTGAACATGCAGCTCAGTGTACAGTGCAGACAGGCAGATAGGAAGTTTAATGCAGAAGACAGATAGCATGTCTATTCTGCATTAAAAATTCTGCCTGTTCACAATTTGTCTTTTCTTAAATACAGTTCCACTTTAAGGTGAGATCAGGAATTATTTATCCAGATACTTTATACCCTTTAAGTCAGAAGCAGATTAATAGAGACAGATAAACCAGTGTGTTACTTTAATTGTACTATGTGATCAGCACAGTAGCTCTGTGTGTGTGTAACCGATAGAGACAGCTGCCACCCTGGAAACTCGCCAGATATAGTTCTGGGCAGGTAACATGTTGCAATTTCTCATAATGTATATGCTGTTACGTTAAATACTAGATAGTACTACTAGTCTCAGCAATACCATTATTCTCAGATGAAATGGGAGGCCAGGCACTACATTATGTTGACAAATAATTCAGTCTGGTGAATTCCTGCATTTAACCACTTCAGCACCGGAAGGTTTAACCCCCTTAATGGCCAGAGCATTTTTTTTTGCGATACAGCACTGCATCGCTTTAACTGACAATTGCGCGGTCGTGCAACGTGGTACCCAAACAAAATTGACTTCATTTTTTCCCCACAAATAGAGCTTTCTTTTGGTGGTATTTGATCACCTCTGCAGTTTTTCTTTTTGCGCTATAAACAAAAAAAGGGCGACAATTTTGAAAAATATATATATTTTTTAGTTTTTGCTATAATAAATATCCCCAAAATTAAAAAAAAAAAATTAAATTTCTTCATCAGTTTAGGCCCATATATATTCTTCTACATATTTTTGCTAAAAAAAAAAAAAGATTTATGGCATTTTTATATTTTTTATTTTTTTACTAGTAATCATGGCGATCTGTAGGTGATGGGTGTAATCCTAGACTCTGACCTCTCCTTCAGCTTCCACATCGAATCACTGGCTAAATTTTGCTGCCTTAACCTCCGCATCATTTCCAGAATTTGCCCCTTCCTGACTAACGACACCACAAAACAACTCATTCCCTCCTTGGTTATTTCCCGCCTTGACTTCTGCAACTCTCTCCTCACTGACCTACCTTTACACAGGCTATCCCTCCTTTAGGGCTCTTTCACACAAACGCTCCATCGATCCCCGCTGAGCAGGCAGATGACAGGTCATAGCACCGCTCTCCCCTATGGGGAATCGGATGATGACGGACCGTAGAGTCCGTCGTCACCCGATCCGCAGACGGATGGTAAAGTAGGTTTTTCCTCCGTCACACTTTTTCGGATCAGCCCGTGTGAAAGAGGCCTTAGTCTATTATGAATGCTAGGCTAATACACCTTACTAACCAATCCGTGACCATCCCCTCTCTGCCAATCTCTTCACTGGCTTCCCCTACCCCATCATATAAAATTCTAAATACTAACCACAACATTCAAGGCTATTCACAACATTCACAAAGCTCTCTCCATCCAGAGCTGATTTATTCATGGTGCTTAGCCTAGAGTGGCAGGATTGCCAGGGACAGCACATAACCAATCAGACTGGGACAGGGAGTGGGGAGACAAAAACAGACTAACACTTAGAACTGACGAACATGCAAGGGGAGCAAGGGTGGAGACTCAGCAATGCGATTCCAGTGCTGGATTTCACTGAAAGGAAGGGAGGCAATGTGGCACCTTTTATTATACATGGGAATGTGTTATGGACATTCATCAACATGAAATGTGATTGGTTATGTGCTGTCCCTGGCAATCCTGACACCCTAGGCTAAACACCATGAAGAAACCAGCTCTGGATGGAGAGAAGCTTTGTAGGAAGGAGTGAAGCTTTAGGTTGGATTCACACTATTGCCGCATGCAGCTCACAATAGGAGTCCAGTGCGTCCCCATTCCTCGTTTCAGGTCCGATTTCAGCCCGAATTTTTGGGGTGAATTCGGACCGGAAACAGACCAAAAAATGCACAGGATCCCTGCGCAAATTCGCACCAGAGCCACAGCGGAGATATGTGAACCGGCTTCATAGAGAGCTGGTCACAATCTCCTACCATGCAAATTGTATACGGGGAAACCCGCATCCAATTCGCATAGGTGTGAACCCAACCTCAAAGTGGTTTAACCCTTACATATACCCAGTGAAGTGAATGGCCTCAGGTGATACACAGAGGAAACAAATCCTCCTACATAAGTTGTGCCTGTTTGTTTGTATCTTCTCTAAAGCAATGATATCTGTAATACACAACAATAATATCTTTATAAGAAATTAAAAGTGGATATATAAAATCTGTGTCCTGACTAAACTTACACGGTTAAGAAGTTGATATTGTAATGGTTCTTTATCATTGTTAATTTTGTTTATATACAAATATATTGTTTTCATAGATATAATGTGCTATCAATCCTCTTTGCAGTCATGAGAAAGCAGTTAAACCGTGAAATGCGTTGACTGCTGCTTGAAGATGTAAACATATGTTTTTATGTAAACATGTATTATATCACATCCATATAGGATGAAAGCAATTGTAATAAAGCTTTCTAAGTTTTGTCATTCCTCAGTCTGGGGTAATCAATGTAAATTCTATTCCTACATATTTTCTATTTGGTTTGTGGGATCTGATGTCACACACTGCACAGCTTAAAACAGAGAGCTGAGTGTAATCTGACACCTGAGTGGAGAAAATGGACGTGCTCCACTTACACAGTTTCATGGGGAAATCTGCAAACCTGAAGCTGTCAATCACCTGCTGTGTGCTGAAGCGCCCCCTTCCCCTCCTGAGCCTTGGAGTTGGCATCACCTGTCAGAAGTGGCTTCTGCAGACAGTAGAGGAAAAAGACAGCAGACAGCAGACAGAAATTACACTAAGCACTTTAGATCGAGGCTAGTACACATTATAGAAGGATATATTTTGTTTCTTTTTAATTTCAGAGGTGTACAACTACTTTAAATCACTTTGAAGAACATAAGTAACTAACAGACATATCTGACTGGATGTCACACCTCTTATTCAAACTCAATCCATCCAAAACTGAGCTCACAATATTTCCTGCCCCACGTGCCTTCTCCCCTGACTTCTCTGTCAAAATCAATGGGACAACTATCAGTCCGTCCACACATACCAGGGTGTTAGGGGTAACCCTGGTCTCTGAACTGTCCTTTCAGGCACATGTCTAATCCCTGTCCAAATGCCGCCTTAGCCTCTGCAATATCTCCAGAATACGCCCCTTTTTAACCAATGACACCACCAAGCTTCTAATTCACTCCCTGGTTATCTCTCGCCTCGACTACTGCAATTCCCTTCTCATTAGATTACCTTTACATAGGCTATCCCCCCTTCAGTACATCATGAATTCTGCTGCCAGACTCATCCACCTTATCAACAGTTCAGTGTCTGCTAAACCTCTCTGCCAATCCCTCCTTGTGCTTCTGCCCAGCCAATTAATTAAATTCAAAGTACTTACAACAACTTACAAAGCCATTCACAACTCCGTCCCCAGCTACATCACTAACATGGTCTCAAAATATCAACCAAACCGCTCTCTTCGGTCCTCCCAAGAGCTCCGACTCTATAGCTCCCCTCCTCCAATGCTCACCTCCAGGACTTCTTCCGAGCTTCCCTCATTCTTTAAAAAACTTCCTACCCCAATCTGTCCGACTATTTCCAAATCTATCCATCTTAATACGATCACTGAAATCCCTTCTCTTTAAAGAAGCCTATCCTGCTTATAACTAATACACTGTGTTTTTACATTCTCCATCAGCTCATCCCCGACCGTTACTATCTTTTGTCTTACTTGATCCTCCCTCTGAGATTGTAAGCTCTAACAAACAGCCCTCTGATTCCTCTTGTACCAAATTGTATTGTAACTGTAATGTCTGCCTTCATTTTGTAAAGCACTGCACAAACTGTTGGCCCTATATAAATCCTGAATGATCATAATAATAAGTACATTTTGCTTGCCATTGCAAGTACACCAGTGGCAAAAGGCAAAGCCACATTGTACACTTGATTCATTTCATCTGTCTTCAGGGCCCTGTGTAGGAAGACATGGCTTTCTTATATATGGGGCCCAAACTATAGCATGTTGCCTGATTCTAGAGAAGGAAGATTGGTCAGGGTTGATCGCCTGTTTATTTATTCAACACCATTCATCTTCTTATGAAGGAACGCGCAATAGTATTTTGCCCTTCTCACATAATTGCTTGGCTAATTGGGCAAACCCGCCTCCAAGCAACCCAAATGGAGCATGCAAAACTCCATATTTCCTAAAAAAAAAAACCTTCACAAGCCAAAGCCTTGTAGAATCTGTAGACTTTATATTCAGAGAAATGCTCAGGAAATTTCAGTAAGCAGAGGCAGTGGCGGGATATAAGTAGTCCTATCTAGCAGAAATCAATATACGTGACTGATCACAGCATGTAATGGATATTAATGGGGTAGAAGTGGAAAAATCCACAATGGGTTCCATGAAGTATTTAGTGTTACTAATGACCTACTCCTGAAACAGCAAACACAGCGGATACAACTTACAAAGTAGCTGACAAGAAAAGCAGCTAACTAGTATAAAGTATCCTAAACATTCCTCAGAGGGCAATTAACCCATGCAAAGTAAGACAAAAAAACCCCCTCTCTGTGTTAACAAAAGTTGTAAATAACGATGATACTTCAGGTTCCGATGGAACAAGAGAGACTGAGGCTGCAGTTTGTATTGGAGGCCATTAGCAGGATGTGATCTAACAAGAAGATTAAACACACTCCTGTAAATTTAGCTGAGACAGATGACTTACGAAGAGATTTCTGCTCTTCAAAACAATATGAAGGCGGATCGGGAATCTATATGGTAGGAATGACTGTCTACGAAGTGGAATTCCTGGCATGCAAGTGTTTGCTGTAAGCAGTGTACAAAAGCATAGCCCCCAATTGTCCCTCATTTAGAGGGACTGTTCCTCTTGCAGTCTCAGTGGTCTCTCTTTTTGGTCTGATGTGTACATCTCTATACATAATGCACCATTTTACTACCAAAAGTCACAGTTGAACTGGGACCCCCTACCCTGCACAGCCAGGCACACCAAATATTCACATACACTCCAGAGACAGAGAACAGTTTGTGACTTTGTTTTTTGTGGTTTATTGAGGGTTAATAACTTGGATGGGGAAGGAAAATCATGGGATGCCCACTTGACTTTAGCACTTTAGCAACATCTTCAGGAACTCTTCCTATACACAGTCTATATACAACCTCCTTGACATTCCTCCTGCACTTTACATGCTTGTAGACTCCAGCTGGTTCACTGTAATGGATCTGACAGGCACCATCAGATTTAGCAATGGCCTTTTGTAGGGAGGGACTCAAAAACCCTTGTTGTGTAGCAGAACACAGTGATCAGCTTGCACTCTCTCTCCTGTGGTTACTGCTCCCAGCACCACCTCTTCAGGCACTGCCAACCCACTTGGCTTAAGCTAGGGTGGAGCGGAACACCCCCCCGATTCGGTTTGCAGCAGAACCATAAAAAGTGTTTGGGGACCCGGGTCCTGCCCCAGGGGACATGTATCAATAGAATTATTTTTTTTTTAAATGGCTGTTTTTGGGGAGCAGTGATTTTAATAATGCTTAAAGTGAAACAATAAAAAATGAAATATTCCTTTAAATATCATGACTGGGGGTGTCCTTAGTATGCCTGTAAAGTAGCACATCTTTCCCTTGTTTAGAACAATACCACAGCAAAATTACATTTATAAAGAAAAAAATGTATTTAAAACTCCCCACCCAGTCCATTACCAGGCCTTTGGGTCTGGTATGGATATTAAGGGAAACCCTGCACCCAAATTTAAAACAAAATGGCGTGGGGGAGCCCCCAGGCACTATATACGCTGAACAGCAGTATATGTACTATATGGCCTGCCCTATATACTCTGCAAAAATTGGGCCTTAGGTGTTGGTGGTACCAGAACACTGTAAACCCTCACAGTTACTCTTGGTGGGCGAAGGAACGGGCCCTGCTGTGAAATATTAGATCGAGAAATGTAATTACATGCCCCTGTTAAACAGGGGCAGAAAAATCTGGCCTTGGTGGTGGTGGTGCCACAACACTGTAAGCCCTCACAGATACTCTTGTTGGGCACAGGAACGGGCCCTGCGTTGAAATATTATATCAAAAATTGTAATTACAAGGGGCAGAAAAATTGGGCCTTGGGTGGTGGTGGCAGTGCCATAAACCAAAAATATTATTGGAAGCTAGCATCATCAAGATTCAGGAGGAATAGGATAGGCAGCATAGGCAGTCTTCAAGGGATCCCACATCCATAGCAAACTCAATCAGTTACATCAGCATCAGGTGCTTGATAGCTGCTGATCCAAGACTGATTCATTTTATGAATGTGAGCCTATCAACGGATTCTGTGGACAGACGCACTCTTTGAGCCATTACAAACCCTCCAGCAGCACTGAATGTACATTCAGAAAGCATGCTGGATGCAGGACAGGCCAGTAGCTCAATTGTATATTGAGCAAGTTCTGGCCAGTGGTCCATCCTCAAGACCCAGTGGATACTCTGTTGGAAAGGTCTCCAAGTCTGCTCTTGCCCCTAGATATTCCTGCACTATGTAATGCAGACGCTGGTGATGGTTGCTTGAACCGATCAGACTTTGGCGCTGAGGGCTGAAAAATTGTTTAAAGGCATCGGTCAGCCGTCCACCTTCTCCACCGCTCTTCCTCTGACTGAACGAAGCCTCAGCAACATGTTGTCCAGCACCAGGAAATTGTAACCTCCCAGGGTCTGAAAATGCGTTGCACAATCCTTTCTTCAAGGCCTCCTGAAGATATTTCATCCTCTACTCCCTCTGCAAAGGCAGGATGAGTTCTGCAATCTTACCCTTGTAACATGGATCAAAAAGGGTTGTCCCTGCCCATGTCTGCTGGACCATGAGTCAGCGGTAATATGCACCTTACTGCTGACTGCCCTGTCCAACGAGGCCAAAACATTGCCTTCCACATGCCGGTAGAGAGCCGGAATGGTCTTCCGTGAAAAGAAATTGTGTTTTGGAACCTGCCACTGAGGTACAGCACATTACACAAATTCACGAAAGGGGGCAGAGTCTACCAGCTGAAAAGGCAGCAGTTGCAGTGCTAGCAATTTGGCCAAGCTAGCATTTAGATGGTGGGGGCATCATGGTTTGGGGCTGCTTTGCTGCATCAGGGCCTGGACGGAATTGCCATCAGCGAAGGAAAAATGAAGTCCCAAGTTTATCAAGACATTTTGCAGGAGAACTTAAGGCCACCTGTCCTCTAGCTGAAGCTCAACAGAAGATGGGTGTTGCAACAGGACAATGACCCAAAGCATAGAAGTAAATCAACAACAGAATGGCTTAAACAGAAGAACATACACCTTCTGGAGTGGCCCAGTCAGAGACCTGACCTCAACCCGATTGAGATGTTGTGGCATGACCTCAAGAAAGCGATTCACACCAGACATCCCAAGAATATTGCTGAACTTAAACAAATCTGTAAAGGGGAATGGTCAAGAATTACTCCTGACCATTGTGCACGTCTGATCTGCAACTACAGGAAATGTTTGGTTGAAGTTATTGCTGCCAAAGGAGGTTCAACCAGTTATTAAATCCAAGGGTTTACATACTTTTTCCACCTGCACTGTGAATGTTTACATGGTGTGTTCAATAAAAACATGGTAACATTGAATTCATTGTGTGTTATTAGTTTAAGCAGACTGTGATTGTCTATTGTTGTGACTTAGATGAAGATCAGATCACATTTTATGACCAATTTGTACAGAGATCCATATCATTCCAAAAGGGTTCACATACTTTTTTTGCAACTGTATATATATACTATATATGTGTATATATATTAATACACTGCCTGCACTGACTGAATATAGAGTAAACACTGAATATAAAGTCTATGCTAAATGCAGAGTATATATATATATATATATATATATATATATATATATATATCAAATACACTGCCACTAACTGAATAACCTGCCTGCTTAAACTAAATCAAGCTTTCTCTCCACACTAACAACACTACACACAACCCCCGTATAAGCAGGCTAATATAGTATGGGGCATGGACTTAGTCCCCCTGAGCCATGATTGGCCAAAGGCACGTGCAACGTGGCTCCCAAACAAAATTTACGTCAAAATTGATGGTGGTATTTGACCCCCCCTGCGGTTTTTATTTTTTGCGCTATAAACAAAAAAAGAGCAACATATTTATTATTTTTTACTATAATAAATATCCCCCAAAAATGTATACTAATTTTTTTTTTCCTAAGTTTAGGCCAATACGTATTCTTCTACATATTTTTGGTAAAAAAAATTGCAATAAGCGTTTGATTGGTTTGCGCAAAAGTTATGGCGTTTACAAAATAGGGGATAGTTTTATGGCATTTTTATTAATAATTCGATTTTTATCATGACTGCGACATTATGGCGGACACATCGGACAATTTTGACACATTTTTGGGACCATTGTCATTAATACAGCGATCGATGCTATAGAATTGCATTGATTAATGTAAAAATGTCACTGGCAGTGAAGGGGTTAACCATTAGGGGGTGGGGAGGGGTTTAAGTGTTCCTAGGGGCGTGTTTCTAACTGTCTGGAGTGTGCGACACCACACTGATCGCTGCTCCCGATGACAGGGAGCAGACAATCAGTGTGCTGTCACTAGTCAGAATGGGGATATGCTGTTTACATCAGCATCTCCCCGTTCTTGAGCTCCGTGACACGTGATTGCGGGTATCACGGGGCTCGAGGCGGCACATGCGTGCGGGCACGACAGGAAATTCAAAGTAACGTACGGGTACGTTAGTTTACCCAGACGTATTTATACAGGAGTCGGTTCTTCTTTATCACATACAGTGGTGTGAAAAAGTGTTTGCCCCTTCCTCATTTCCTGTTCCTTTGCATGTTTGTCACACTTAAGTGTTTCGGAACATCAAACCAATTTAAACAATAGTCAAGGACAACACAAGTAAACACAAAATGCAATTTGTAAATGAAGGTGTTTATTATTAAAGGTGAAAAAAAATCCAAACCATCATGGCCCTGTGTGAAAAAGGGATTGCCCCCTAAACCTAATAACTGGTTGGGCCACCCTTAGCAGCAACAACTGCAACCAAGCGTTTGCGATAACGTGCAATGAGGCTTTTACAGCGTCCTGGAGGAATTTTGGCCCACTCATCTTTGCAGAATTGTCCTAATTCAGTTACATTAGAGGGTTTTCGAGCATGAACGGCCTTTTTAAGGTCATACCACAACATCTCAATAGGATTCAGGTCAGGACTTTGGCTAGGCCACTCCAAAGTCTTCATTTTGTTTTTCTTCAGCCATTCGGTGGTGGACTTGCTGGTGTGTTTAGGATCATTGTCCTGCTGCAGAACCCAAGTTCGTTTCAGCTTGAGTACACGAACAGATGGTCGGACATTCTCCTTCAGGATCTCTTGGTAGACAGCAGAATTCATAGTTCCTTTTATCACGGCAAGTCTTCCAGGTCCTGAAGCAGCAAAACAGCCCCTCACACTACCACCACCATATTTTACTGTTGGTATAATGTTCTTTTTCTGAAATGCAGTGTTCCTTCTACGCCAGATATACTTGGACACACACCTTCCAAAGAGTTCCACTTTTGTCTCATCGGTCCACAGAATGTTGTCCCAAAAGTCTTGGGGATCATCAAGATGTGTTGTGGAGAAATTGAGACGAGCTTTGATGTTCTTTTTGCTCAGCAGTGGTTTTCTCCTTGGAACTCTGCCATGCAGGCCATTTTTGCCCAGTCTTTCCTGATGGTGGAGGCATGAACGCTGACCTTAACTGAGGCAAGTGAGGCATGCAGTTCCTTGGACGTTGTTGTGGGGTCTTTTGTGACCTCTTGGATGAGTCGTCGCTGCGCTCTTGGGGTAATTTTGGGCGGCCGGCCACTCCTGGGAAGGTTCACCACTGTTCCATGTCTTCGCCATTTGTGGATAATGGCTCTCACTGTGGTTTGCTGGATTCCCAAAGCTTTGGAAATGGCTTTATAACCCTTTCCATACTGATAGATCTCAATTACTTTCTTTCTCAATTGTTCCTGAATTTCTTTGGGTCTCGGCATGATGTGTAGCTTTTAAGGATCTTCTGGTGGACCTTACTGTGTCAAGCAGCTCCTATTTAAGTGATGCCTTGATTGTGAACAGGTGTGGCAATAATCAGGCCTGGGTGTGGCTAGAGAAATTGAACTCAGGTGTGGACAACCACAGTTATAGTATGTTTTAACAAGGGGGGCAATCACTTTTTCACACAGGGCCATGATGGTTTGGATTTTTTTTCACCTTTAATAATAAACACCTTCATTTACAAATTGCATTTTGTGTTTACTTGTGTTGTCCTTGACTATTGTTTATATTGGTTTGATGTTCCGAAACACTTAAGTGTGACAAACATGCAAAGGAACAGGAAATGAGGAAGGGGGCAAACACTTTTTCACACCACTTTATGTCATCTATTTTTCGTAACCATTGGGCTTATTTTGGTGTAGACTTTTGCTTCCAATACATAGGTATTAAAGATTTTGCTGTGTTTAACAAATGTGGAGTTATTGAATTTTTATATCTAGATATTGATTGTAGAGTAAGGTGAAATAAAATAATACAAGGATCAAACTGGATTGTGTCTTTTTGTAGTATAGACGCTATATCAATGACTGCCAGTATTTTTTAATAAAAGGGCAGGACCACCAGATATGACCGTGTGTAGCACGGTCTCCACATTCTCTCCAGCACAGAGGAGAATTAGAAGAAAACATTGAATGCAACTTGACAGGTGTACAGTACCACCTAACAAGCAATTTATAATTGATTTCCTCTATTCTGGAAGAAAGGGAGGTAACGTGAGAGAGTATCAGAATGTTATCAAGACTGTATTGTAGATTCGTTTCCCAGCGGGTTTAATATGCTGGATATCCAGACTCTTGAAGACAACAAAGCTTTATAAAATTGCAATATACAATGCTGGGGAGGGACCGCTCGTCTAAATATTGCCTCTACGTGAGTTAATTAGTTTAATGATCAAATTGGTTGTGGTAGGCTGCCTATAAAATGAGGTAACTGAGTATATCGCCAAATGTCCATATACCTAAATCTTGTTGGGCCACATATTAAACACATAGATTTTACTTTAGAGTTTTCGGTCACATAATGGAGTTGGTGTTTATCCTCTAAGAACCTGAACCCTTTATCTAGGGAACCAGGCAACACATTAGAATGATGTAACAATGGCATCAGAGAAGAATTATATTTCCATGAATATTGGGAGCGCAATGAGTCCCATATAGCCAAGGTGGAAACCGTCAAAGCGATACTGAAGATGCTAGGGCTCTATATTTATGTGGGAGACAAACAATAGCCGAAGGCACAAATCTTAAAGTGGTTGTAAACCCTTACAGACCACTTTGTGCTACAGGCAAGCCTATAATAAGGCTTTCCTGTAGCTACCCAGGATATCTCCTAAACCTGTCCCTGTATTTGCATGTGCCGACATCATCGGCACATGCGCACCGACACAAACTGAAGCAATGGCACGTATGTGAGTGTGCTGTTACTGCGCACATTTGTGGGAGTGACATCATTGCGGCTCAGGCCAATCACAGTGCCGGAGCCGCGATACCCGGAAGTAACCCCCGGGAGTTATTGGGGGGCGCCAGAGCGGTGTATGGGCACCGCAGTGAGGGCTTCGATCTCAGGTGAGTATTACATAATGAGCTAGTATGCTATGGATACTAGCTCATTATGCCTTTGTCTTGCAGGTGTTTTTTTTTCTTTTTGTTTTGTCAAAGTGGGTTTACAACCACTTTGTATACATGTAGCAACAAGTGAAATGGCTGTAAGCTGTCCCAACCATGGCTCTGCTTTCTGAACGCAGCTGGGGACAGGAGCACTGTAGGACAGGAGGCAAGTATGGTCCAGTGCAGGCTAAAGGGGGAAGCAGCTGCATCAGCCCCCCCAAAAGCTTAAGCCCCTGTACACACGGTCGGAAATTCCAAAGGAAAATGTCCGATCGGACCATGTTGTCGGAAAATCCGCCCGTGTGGGGGCTCCATCGGACTCCTGCTCTCAAATTCTCTGAGAACAAAATACGATCAGACTTTTTCCGATCATGTGTAGAGAATTCCAACGGACAAAGCGCCACGCATGCTCAGATCAAATTACGAGACCAAAGCTATTGGCTACTAGCCTCTACGTAGTTCCTTCGTACGCAACGAACGTCACCACGCTCAGAATGATTGGATTTTCCGACAACTTTGTCCGACCGTGTGTATGCAACACCAGTGTCGGACAAAATCCGTCGGAAAAAATCTGACGGATTTTGTGGTCGGAATTTCCGACCGTCTATACGGGGGCTTAAAGTATGAAGTGCCGATTGCTCTTGGTGCCATCACTACTTCTTTTTCATTGCATCCTGTGATGTCAATGGATCAGCAAAAACTGTTGTAAGTGCAGGGAAGCCATGGAAGGGTGTGGGAGGATTGGGGACTTCTGCTTAAATGCAACCCTTAACATGAATCCTGAAAGTTTATACCTAACTGCTAACCTCATATACCTTTCCCTTAACCCCTAATCCTAACTTTATATAGCCTCTAAATAACTAGCTTTAACATATGGGGTTTTGGTGGCTACTGGTGCCTCCTCTTTTTTTCTTTTTGGGTAAATAATGTATTCCAAGCAGAAGCAATGTGCCATCATTGAGTTCTTGAGGAAGGAGAGGTTCAGGCTACCTGACACTTTCAGAAGGCTACAACATGCTTATGAAGACAACACCATTGACAAGAGCAATGTCTTCTCATTGGTGACTCTTGTCAATGGTTCCATTTCTGTAAACATTCTGTAGTCTTCTGTGAGTGTCTGAACTTCTTTGTCAAGAACTCAATAACAGCACATTGCTAAAGCTTGGAATCCACTATCTGCTTGCAATGAAAAATAAGAAGAAGAGTTATCATAAAGGAAGAATTATTCTACTAACATGGAAATTTGAATGACCTTTGTAAGTTAGTAAAAAAAATGTATGCCTGCTTTTGCGTTAGTTTTGGTCTCGTATTAATGAGTACAGAGCTGAATTAACTTGTCCCTTATATCTGCTTAGAGTTCAGCTTTGACTTGTTAAAGCTAATATAAGCCTTTAGTTATTGGGTTTACATACTCTTCAATATATACTGTATATAAAAGCCATTGAACATATTCATATGCTTTACAATTATGTTTTTCCAAGAAGGAATATGGATTAATACTTTTTCTATGAGCTCATCTCCCAAGAAAGAAAAAAATAGATTTGTTAAATTACAACCAGAGCCTGCTTTCCTTGACATTATAAGAGAAAATGGTTATTTATGTAGAAGTATGATTTGTCTTTTAGACAACAGATCACTTCTACCTTTTTAAATCAAATATGCTCAGTAAAGAACATAAAAAGATTCCTGGTCACATTGCCCTTTATACGGTAATGTCAGAGCATTACAAAACAGTCTACAGAGCAGTCTACAGAGAGCTCGGCTCCATCTCCAGCCACATCTCCGCTGTTGATTTTATCAGGCTGAGAGAAACCTGGGTGCCACATAGTGCTCCAACAAGATTGGTAAAACCGAATGGGAAAAAAAAGGGCGTTCTTTTGTTCCACATGACCTTTTCTACCTAGCAAAAAGCTTTTTTCTTACTTTTTTCCTCAATTTGCCATTTTTTTTCCTTCTCTAGCTCTTGCCTTTTGCTTCATTAGCTCGCCTTTGTTATGTCTTTTAATTAAATTGGCATTGAATCCCGGACGCGGTCGTAAGATCATCTTTCAGAAAGCGGGGACGATGATGGATGCGATCATTAAAAGGACAGAGTATCTTTTCTGCACCACTGTGTATTATTGGATTGGGAAATCTATTTACTTAGTGAATGGATTTGTCTTTTTGTTCCGCATTAACTCATTTAGGCCCTGTACTCTGCTGTAACACTGACCACTGACTGAACTTTTTGGTTAGAATGTACTGTACTTTATGCATGTTATGGTCTACTTTTTAACTTGGGATGGCAGAAATCGTAAAGTAAATTTCCGCTTTTGCAGCCAAACTGGGATAATGCCTACTTCATATTTCTTACATGCTCCCAATCATATACTGTAGCATAGCATAAAAAATATTTAAAATTATCTTTTTTTTTTTTTTTTTTTAGATGCTTAATTATGGACCCTCCAGCAAGGAAAAATCTTATTAATTCTCTTTCTTTATGAGGAAACTGGGCAGCTTTGTTTGCCTGTCTGTACTGTGCAGGCAAATCTTTTGTTACAAATTGTAACTAGAGTTGAAAAGTGTCTTCCCCAACAAAGGGTTAAAGGTGTAGAGGCGTGGCTTCTTGCGCTGTATGTTAATAAGGACAGGCTTGGGACAGACTTATTCTAACATTGTTTTAAAAAACCTTGCAGTCAGCCATGACACCTCCTCCTAAGAAACATCTAAAGCCCCATACACACGCGCGGATTATCCGAGGACCAGGTCCGTCGGATCATGTCCGTCATACTTTGTCTGATGTTGGTTTTGCGTACACACGGTCGGACAAAGTTGTCGGAAAATCCGATCATTCTGAACGTGGTGACATTTGTTGCCTACGACGGGACTACGTAGAGGCTAGTAGCCAATAGCTTTGGTCTTGTAATGTGATCTGAGCATGCGTAGCACTTTGTCTGTCGGACAACCGTACACACGATCGGATTTGGTGTGATCGGACCGTGTTGTCGGCAAATCTATCCAGCAGGAGATAAGACTTTGTCCGTCGGACAATCCGACGTACACTGTCCGATGGTGCATACACACGGTCTGATTTTTCAACAACATTGTCCGATCGGACAGAATCCATGAAAAAATCCGACCGTGTGTATGGGGCTTAAAAGGTAAAAGTTTAAAACATTTTTTAGGTATGCCGTGTGAATGGAAACATACCAAACATATAGTGGGTTTTTTTCAAATTTGACGGCAAAATTTGAAATGTGCTTTAAGTCTATTAAAGTTATTAAAGTGAAACTCCCTCTAAAATTACCTTTTTTTTTTTTTTTTAATTTAGGATAGTGTGTTAAAGGGTTAGGGCATTGCAAATATAGCAAAATAAATAATGAAATATCCCTGCACTATTAAATATCACAAACAGAAAAAAATATTATACCATAGAAGAATAAGTAGAGCTTCTACCACCTATATGTGCAACCACTATACACACAAAAAAAAAAAATATCAAATAAAAGTGAAGCACTCCATGCTACAAACCTAAAAGTAAATATGGGACAGAAAACTTATGCAATAATGCAAATAAAATAAGTCCTAAAAGTTGTTGTCTCATATTTACTTTTATGTTTGTACCATGGAGCGCTTCACTTTTATCCGATTAATTCATTGCCATTATAGAAACAATTACCAAATGCTCATTCTTTTTTTTAAACAAAACAAAGTTTATTGAGCATATAAGACCGAAAACAATAAAACATGGTGAATTTTTTTAGGTGCAACAGGCACCACAGTATAATACAAAATAAACATTCAGTGCTTGTCTTATACATAAGTCTTAGTATTGTTGTCATAGCATGAACTTATGGTATATTTATACAATGTACCTAACTTGGCTCGCCGCTCTTTTGCTGAGGTTAGCTAAATCCTCATAGACTGAGACAAGAGAAAAAACAATCCTGTAAGGAAGTACACATACTAGTCTGTGCATGTATGGGCGCTTTCGGTCCACCTATCCCATATTTTCTGGTATTTGCTCGGACACCCTCGATGCAGGTATAAGGTTTTTTTATAGGGCAGTGTACAGTTTACAGCCCTTTTCCATTGCTGGATAGTGGGTGCTGCTGGTCTGAGCCAGAGTTGGGCTATTTGCATCCTGGCTGTAAATAGTGTTTCTTGTAAAAACGTGGTGAGGTACTTCTCCTCCTCGGGTAAGGGGAGGAGACCCAGCAGACATTGGCGCGGGCAGAGTGTTAGGGGGGATCCCATATGGTCATGCAAGAATTTAATGATCTGAGTCCAGTATAGCTGGATAGGTGGGCATGTCCATACAAGATGGTAAAATGTACAGTCCATGTCTCCGCATCTGGGGCATGCGGGGTTCGAGTCGGGTTTGTATTTGGCTTGGCGGGCGGGTGTGATGTATGATCTATGAAGTATATATAGGTGGGTAAGTCTGTCTGAGAGTTTTGGGGACACTTTCTTGGGCGTCTCCAGTACCTCCCCCCATTGTTCGTCATCGATGCTCCCAATATCCCTTTCCCATTTGGTTTTCAGTTGATAGGCGTGAGCTGTGGCTCCTGGGGTAAGGAGGTGTGTGTATAGGAAGGAGATCAATTTCTTGGGGTCCTCTCCTACTAGTATGCTTGTTATGGTTAGGGACTCCAGTGCAGGTGGGGGGTTGTCCAACTGTGTCTGTAACGCGTGGCGAATCTGAAGGTAGCGGAAGAGGGCACGATTGGGAAGGTCAAATTCCTCCTTGAGGTCTTGGAATGTCTTTAGGGCGCGGTTAGTAACGAGTTGGGACAGGTATAAGACCCTCTTGGCGATCCAAATTTTGTGATCAGGGATGCTAAGTAGTTCGGGCAGCGCAGGGTTTTCCCAGAGGGGTGTGTAAGTATGCAGGGGCGGGGATCCCAGCACAGCGAGTGCCTTGTGCCATATTCTACTGTGATGCGCCAACATACCCCGCCTATCCCCTGAACCTACAAGACTTTGATGTCTGCAGAAGATCATTTGAAAAGGGTGGGCCACAATATCTGTAAACTTTAAACATACCAGGGCCGAGTACCGTAGTTTGTCATGTTTATCTAAGTAGTAGAAGTGGGACAATTGGGAGGCAAGGTAGTAGAGCACCAGGTCAGGCAGGGCAGTGCCGCCCAGGTTGACAGGGCATTTCAGAGTTCGCCAGGCCAGCTTGTGCCTGGAGGACCCCCAAATAAAGGTGTTCAGAATTGACTCCATATTTTTAAATAATCGAATGGGGATGGGGAGTGGGGCGTGCCAAAAGAGGTAGAGTAGTTTCGGGAGTAGAATCATTTTCACCAGACTAATTCGGCCCATAACTCCGAGTGGTAACCTGGACCAAATTTGGGTTTTGCATTTTAGTAGGCCAATTAGGGGTTCTATGTTCATTTTGGTATAGTCTGTGAGGGATCTAGAGCATTGGACACCCAGGTA
Source organism: Lithobates sylvaticus (assembly GCA_028564925.1). Lineage (NCBI taxonomy): Eukaryota > Metazoa > Chordata > Amphibia > Anura > Ranidae > Lithobates > Lithobates sylvaticus. The sequence continues at coordinate 234,207,157 of CM053032.1, forward strand.
CTTGATCTGGTTCGCACGTATTAGGGGTAGGGACGCTTGTTCTTTCGTGGGGACTGTTACATCTATAGGAAGGATTTGGGACTTGGTCCAATTAATATGCAAACCGGAGAAGGCTCCGAATTCACGAATCAGGTTGAGGGCTGCTTCCAGAGACGGACCAGCGTCTACCAGATATAGCAGCATGTCGTCAGCGTACAGGCTGAGGACCTCGGTTATTGGGCCTTTTCGCAGTCCACGAATGTCTGGGTGTGCCCTAATAGCTATCGCGAGGGGTTCCACTGCCAGTGCGTATAACATAGGTGAAATTGGACATCCCTGTCGGGTTCCCCGGGATAAGGGGAAGGAGCTGGAAATTTGATCGTTCACGCGAATACGTGCGGTTGGTGCCTGGTATAGGAGTTGAAGCCACTTTATGAACCGGGGACCAAACTTGAATCTAGACAGACATTCCCACAGGTATCCCCATTCCACCGAGTCAAACGCCTTAGCAGCGTCAAGGCTGACAACCACACGTGTGCCGGTATCCTCATGGGTAGCCTGGAGGTTCATAAACAGTCTCCTAAGGTTAAAAGCTGTGTTTTTATTGGGCATAAAGCCCGTTTGGTCAGGGTGGATAAGGCTGGAGATAACTGTGTTTAAGCGGAGGGCGAGTATTTTGGCTAGAATTTTAACATCCAATTGTAGTAGCGATATGGGACGATAAGACTCGGGGTGTAGAGGGTCTTTGCCGGGCTTGACCAAATGCTCATTCTAAATATATATATATATATATATAAAAAAAAAAATGTCAAGAATAATCGCTATCACAAAATACAAATATATTTATTTTGCCAAAGCAACAATGTAGACACAAGGACTGCCAATAAAATACATTAAAATGTATTTAAAGCAGAAACCTTTTAAATTAGTCTTTGTCTGTTTTAAATGAATTTGAATGTGTTTTATTGGCAGCACTTGTGTTTACATTGCTGCTTTGGCAAAATAATCTTTATTTTTTGTATTTGTTTAATATAGGTTATTCTTGACCTTTTTTGTATTTAGAATGATTACAGTAACTCACAAAAGTGAGTACACCCCTCACATTTTTGTAAATATTTTATTATATCTTTTCATGTGACAACACTGAAGAAATTACACTTTGCTACAATGTAAAGTAGTGAGTGTAAAGCTTGTATAACAGTGTAAATTTGCTGTCCCCTCAAAATAACTCAACACACAGCCATTAATGTCTAAACCACTGGCAACAAAAGTGAGTACACACACTACTTTACATTGTAGCAAAGTGTAATTTCTTCAGTGTTGTCACATGAAAAGATAGAATAAAATATTTACAAAAATGTGAGGGGTGTACTTACTTTTGTGAGATATTGTATTTGGTATACAACGTTAACGCCCTAAGCTTTTTCTTTGATTATCCTTTCTGCAATTTTGAAGTCTGGGCTATGCTTTTTTAATATCGTTTCTATGTTTAATGTGATGGAATAGGGTAAGCCATTTATTTTTTTTCTTCATTATGGTGTTGTTCGCTGTCTGCTTGACCCTTTGGGAGATTTCCTATGTCCTCTAGTTTCAGTGATATCATTATCACTAGCTAGGAAGTGGATAAGAAAACACATGGAAACATACAGTTAGGTCCATATATATTTGGACACAGGCACATTTTTTGTTATTTTCAGGTATTTACCAAAACGTATTCCAACTATAGATGTATAATGGATATGGGCTGAAAGTGCACACTCTCAAATTTCGAAAGAAGGGAGGGTTTAGGAATTACAGCTCTTAAGAATAGCCATTCCTCTTTTTCAAGGGACCAAATGTATTTGGACAATTGAATCAAAAACTGTTTCATGGTCAGGTGTGGGCTACTCCTTCCTTATTTCTTCATCAATTAAGCGGGTAAAAGGTCTGTAGTTGCTTATAAGTGTGGTATTTGCATTTGGAATCTATTGCTGTGAACCTACATCATGCGTTCAAAGGAGCTGTCCATGCAAGTGAAAGAGGCCAATGTAAGGCTTCAAAAACAAAACAAATCCATCAGAGAGATAACAGCAACATTAGGAGTGGCCAAATCAACAGTTTGGTACATTCTGAGGAAAGTAGAACGCACTGGCGAGCTCAGCAACATAAAAAGGTCTGGACATCCACAGAAGACAACAGTGGTGGATGATCGCAGGATCCACTCTATGGTAAATACAAACCCATTCACAACATTCAGACAAGTGAAGGACACTTTCCAGGAGGTGGGCTTATCATTGTCAAAGTCTACAATCAAAAGAAGACTTCACAAGAGCAAATACAAAGGGTTCACCACAAGGTGCAAACCATTTACAAGCCTGAAGAATAGAAAAGCCAGATTATACTTTGCCCAAAAAAATCTAAAAAAAGCCAGACAAGTTCTGGAAAAGCATTCTTTGGACGGATGAAACTAAGATTAATTTGTACCAGAATGACTGAAAGAAAAAAGTGTGGTGAAAGCTTGGAACAGCTAATGATCCAAAGCACACATCATCTGTAAAACACGGTGGAGGCAGTGTGATGGCATGGGCATGCATGGCTTCCAGTGGCACTGGGTCATTGGTGTTTATTGATGATGTGACAGAAGACAGAAGCAGCCAGATGAATTCTGCAGTGTTTAGAGATATACTGTCAGCCCAGATTCAGCCAAATGAAGCAAAGTTGATTGGACAACGCTTTACAGTAAAGATGGACAATGATCCAAAACACACTGAAAAGGCAACCCAGGAGCTATTGAAGGAAAATAAGTGGAATATTCTGCAATATTGGCCAACTCAATCATCTGATCTCAACCCAATTGAGCATGCATTTCACTTGCTGAAGGCAAAACTAAAGGCAGAAAGACCCACAAACAAAGAACAACTGATGACAGCTGCAGTTAGAGCCTGGCAAAGCATCAGAAAGGAGGAAACCCAGTTTTTGGGAATTTTCATGGGTTCCAGACTTTAGGCAGCCATTGCCAGTAAAGGATTCTCAACAAAATATAAACAATTTAGATTTTATTTATGATTATTTTCATTTGTCCAATTACATTTGAGCCCCTGAAAATGGGGGGATTATGTATAAGACCACTTTCACACTGAGGCGCTTTTCAGGCGCTTTCACACTAAAAACAGCGCCTAAAAAGCTCACGAAAACTTATTTCCATTAAAATCAATGAACACTTTCACACTGGGGCAGTGTGCTGGCAGGGCTGTGAAAAACTTCCCTCCCCATTGAAATGAATGGAAAGCTCTTCAAAAGCGCCTGCAAAGCTCTTCAAAAGCGCTCAGTGTTCTTACTGTCAGTTTATAAGCGTTTCAGTGTGAAAGTGACCTAAAAATGGTTGCAGTTCCTAAAATTTGTCCTTGATATTTATATTCAACCCCTTGAATTAAAGCTAAAATCTGCACTTCAAATTCATTCGGATTGTTTTGTTTTAATTCTGTTCTGGTGGCATACAGCGCCAAAATGAGAATGTGAAATGTATGAGAAATGTGCCTGTTTTCAAATATAAATGGACCTAAATGTACATGCACAGAAAGGAAAAAAATAACAGGGGTCCTGGTCTCCCCTCACTTACCTAAAGTTTATAAATACACAAAATGTACTAAGGTATCATACAGGGTAATCAAAAACACACACACACATATATATATATATATATATATATATATATATAGAAAGAAAAAAGAAATACAATTTAAAAAAATTATATATACACCAAAAAACACGAGTGCACTCCGAGCCCCCTATACAGACCAAAGATATTATGGATAGATGTACCCAGATATGAGTATTACAGAGGCTGTTGATGGGTATTAAACAACACCAGGGGAACAGCTCAGCAGGGGTACCAACAGAATAGGGGTACAAAAGTGAGGTTGTAATTGTAAACCTTAAGTTAGGTTTCATGGCCCCGAGCTCAAGCAACGCAGGAAGGGGAGGGGAGAGGCAACGAAAAAGAAGAAGGAGTGAGGGGAAGATGAAGGAGAGGAGAAGGAAGAAACAGAGAAATTGAAAATATAGGAGAAAAACGTGCAGATGTAGTCAGAAGTGGGTGCAACCAGATAAAAGATCACATATCCATACACTAGGCCAACCATTCCTTTGAACAAAAACTTTCCAATAAGATTATATGTGCATGTAACATATCTTAGGCATGCTATTTGCCCATTAAAGCCTTTCATTTGCAGATATCCAAAGCCCTAAAATTACTGCCGGTCGCAACTATCTTGAGTGCAATGTCAGCAGCCCCAGTTGACTCAGAGCTGCCCCCTTGTACCTTCTTCAGCAGCTATATAATAGGTTATATAAGGAGTTAAAGGGAAGAGGGGTGGAGCTTTGCCAGCACAGAGAATAATTAGACACTTCCAGAAGAGGAGTAGAGGGCTCTACAAAGGGGAGAATAGGCTGTGCTAGGGAACGGACTCTTCCTGAAGTAGTCAACTTTTTCAGAAAGTTCAAAAGCACCCTGAAAGTGAATAAAAATAATTGATCAAGTTTGAGTGGAAGACAGAGCTTGACTAGTGCCGCTCAACGCTGCCTAGCAGCAAGTTACTGTGTGACAGTTGTGGAGGGAATTGATTTCAATGAGTTGTATCCCAATTGTAGGTGGTAAGTGCTGGACTCCGTTGGGGTCTAGGGCTGCTACCTTTCTGATAATGGAGGCGTTACCGCAGTGAACACTTTGGGCGATTGGAGAGGAGCACCCAATGTACAAAAAGAGCAAGGTCTCACTTGATTAATTTTATAGTTATTTATTGGAGAAAAAAGTAAACAAGTAGAGCCAACGTGTTTCAGGGGAATTGCCTCCCCCTTCTTCAGTGCTAGTATATAATGAAAAAGATACATAGTAAAAACCTGTAGCTAGTCCATAGGAAACATACAAAGTGCAAAAAGAAAAAACATGTAATTGAAAAAAATTTCAAGATAAATTAAAATCTGCAGTTAGCCTTTAAAAATAATTGATGGAAAGGAAAACTAGTAAGTATTTAAAATACTTGATTCGCTGTGCTTTTACCAGCTTTGTTTATTAAGTTGGTGACAGAGCCTCCTTAAAGCGGGAGTAAACCCGCTGAAACTTTTTTTTTTATACACCTGTAAGGGAAAAGGCATAATGCACCGCATACTAGCGCATTATGAAATACTTACCTTAGAACTTACCTTAGAACGAGGCATCGGTAACTCACCTGGTCCACGCCTCGGCGTGTCTTCCGGGTATCGCGACTCCAGCGCTGTGAGTGGCTGGAGCCGCGATGTCGTCACTCCCCCGCGTGCACACGGGAGACTTCTTCCCGGCAAGGTTCGGATTCTGGCAGCCTTTCAGCCGAGAATCCCCCGTGCGCATGCGCCGCTGCAGTCAGCGGCTCATTGCACAGGGAATATCTCCTAAACCGTACAGGTTTAGGAGATATTTTTGTAGGTAAAAGTACATTTTTTGACTATACAACCGCTTTAAGTGTTTTTATTGCTGTCTGTGTCCCTGTTAAAGAATTCCTCTGACTTCCTGCCCTGGAGACAATGTTGTTGCTAGGGCAAGAAGTGTGTGTGTGTGGGGGGTGCAAGTAATTTGGGTTTACTACCACTTTAAGTGTGTGTATCACATTCCCCCGGTATGTGGATGTTTGTTCTGTGTTTGCAGTGTTACTCTTTGTATCACTGTACCTTTGTAGATCTGTGTCATAAGTCTAATTTATGTGCATTTTGTTTGGAATGTTTTATGCTCAGCCTTAAGTGCTGTGATGAGACTAATTATTTTTCTGACAATGGTGTGGAGCAAACCTACGCAATTCATTAATGGTTTGTTACAAAACAATTTCAGGTAAATGATACACTAATTACATTAATTTGATCCAGTTAGCAGCAGAGTCATTGTCACCCTGTATCCTCTGTTGCACTGTGTTAATAGGGAGACATGAATGCCTACTTAGCAAGCGTAGAAAAAGGACGCACAGAAAAATATCTTCAACCCCACTAGGGATCCTAGTTTCAGCTTGAAAAGACTATTTTGTTTTGAAATGTAGAAGATAACTACATTAAGAGCAGAACTACAGAACTTATATTGCAGCTATATACTCCATGTCTAAAGGTTTTTGCAATTGTACCTAATGCAGTTTAATTTATATTGATAACTCCACTACAAAAACTCAGATTGCCAGCATAGACAGCGTGTACCATGGAATTACTTTGTGTGCAACTAGAGGACAAGGAACTGCAAAAGTACCTGCAATCTTAGTGCTGACTCTAAGTGGAATGGTATGTTACAGATCATTTTATAGCAGATAGATAAAAAGTTTCTTTGGCGACCAGTGCCAAGCAATATCAGGAAATCCCTGCTGGTCTTCAGGCAGTAGGGTTTTTGAAGACCAACCCAACTTCAAATAGGTAAGTAATCAATAGGCAAAGCTGCACTCGGTGCACTATTTTTTTTTTCCTTTTTTAAAAACAAAAGTGTGACCCCCAGTCGAGTGCACCAGGCGTATGGGCTGATATTATAGCAACAGAATTGCCGGCCCCCTCCAGACTGTTCTTTTTTATCTCCTCCTTGTAAGACATTGGCACTTTCATACAGTTATCCTTTAAAGCGGTTGTAAACCTCAGACATTTAATATGAACAAACATATCCCTCTATAGTGTGTATTTGTCTTAATTAACCACTTAAGCCCCGGACCATTTGGTTGGCCAAAGACCAGAGCACTTTTTGCGATTCGGCACTGCGTCGCTTTAACTGACAATTGCGCGGTCGTGCGACATGGCTCCCAAACAAAATTGACGTCCTTTTTTTTCCCACAAATAGAGCTTTCTTTTGGTGGTATTTGATCACCTCTGCTGTTTTTATTTTTTGCGCTATAAACAAAAATAGAGCGACAATTTTGAAAAAAACACATTATTTTTTTGCTATAATAAATATCCCCCAAAAATATATAAAAATATATTTTTTTTTCCTCAGTTTAGGCTGATACGTATTCTTCTACATATTTTTGGTAAAAAAAATCGCAATAAGCGTTTATTGATTGGTTTGCGCAAAAGTTATAGCGCCTACAAAATATGGGATAGTTTTATGGCATTTTTATTAATATTTTTTTTTTTTTTTTACTAGTAATGGCGGCGATCTGCGATTTTTATCGTGACTGCGACATTATGGCGGACACATTGGACAATTTTGATGCATTTTTGGGACCATTGTCATTTATACAGCAATCAGTGCTATAAAATTGCACTGATTACTGTAAAAATAACACTGGCACCGAAGGGGTTAACCACTAGCTGGCTAGGAAGGGGTTAAGTGTGTCCTAGGGAGAGATTCTAACTGTTAGGGGGCGTGGCTACGATTGACACATCATTGATCACCGCTCCCGATCACAGGGAGCTATGATCAGTGACAGAGTCACTGGGCAGAACGGGGAGATGCTTTTTTACATTAACATCTCCCCATTCTTCCTCTACGTGAGGCGATTGCGCTACAGGTACGCCCATTTGCACAGCCGTGCCATTCTGCTGATTTATATGTACATGCAGCGGTCGGCAAGTGGTTAAGAGCACTAAGTGTGATTTCCTTCTGCTGCTTCCTTCCTCTGATAGCAGCATGAATCTCTTCCGACAAGTTTTCCTGACACCAAGAGAAAAATGGTGTCAGGGAAGGGACCTCCAACAGATTTACAGCCTCAGCTCTGTTCCTGTGCGCTGTGTGGAGGGTGTGTGTTCCTTCCAATCAGCTCTCAGAGCTCTCCCCAGTGAGACCAGCAGACTGTAACTTTAGCTCTCCGCCCCCTTTTTTCTGAACTCTCAGACAAGCATTTGAAATCAGCAATTTGAACAGATGTAGAGAAGAGAAGACTACATATAGAGAGGTACAACTTATGTAGGGGATTTGTTTAATCTCTGTGTATCACCAGAGATGAAAGGCCAGTCACTTCACTGGGTATCTGTAAGGGTTTGTAACTTACCTGTCCAAGTTCCTACTTTATTGCCCAAATGGGCACACTGCTGCAAACTTTCCTGTTTATCATACATCACAATGATAGACATAGGGGTTGATTTACTAAAACTGGAGTGTGCAAAATCTGGTGCAGCTCTGCATAGAAACCAATTAGCTTTCAGGTTTTTTTTTTTTTTTTTGTCAAAGCTTAATTGAACAAGGTGAAGTTAGAAGCTGATTGGCTACCATGTACAGCTGCACCAGATTTTGCACTCTCCAGTTTTAATAAATCAATCCCAATCCCTCCATTGAAATGAATAGGATTTCTGCTTGCAAGTGGTAAGGGACCAGTCGGAAAAGTTTGCAACATGGCTATGCAGATCTCCAAGGGCTTCAACAGCATGGATCTGTCAGGAGGGTGGACGGGTTAGTATAAGATTTCGGTGGGGAAGAGAGGATGCTGGGGTGGGGTGTTAATTTAAAGTGTAACTTTACTAAGATCTCCTGTAATATTGATGGACAAACAGGGGTTGATTCACTAAAGGCAAAATAGACTAATGACATGTGCACACGATCGTAATTCCGGACAGAAAAAGACCGATGAGAGCTTTTCATTGGAAAATGCAACCGTGTGTAGGCTCCATCGGAATTTTGCTGGCCGAATTTTCGATAGCAAAGAATTGAGAGCGTGATCTCAATTTTCTTTCCGACGGAAAAGGTTTCTATCGGAAATTCCGATCGTCTGTAGCAATTCTGATGCGCAAAATTCCTACGCATGCTCGGAAACAATTCGACGCATGCTCAGGAGCATTGAACTCGGCTCGTTGTAGTGTTGTACGTCACCGCATTCTTGACGGATGGAATTTGGTGTGACCGTGTGTAGGCAAGACAGTTTGAGCGGAATTCCGTCAGAATTCCATCGGGAAAACCGTCAGAGCTTTTTGCGACGAGAATTCTGATTGTGTGTACGCAGCATTAGAATAGTTGCCCTCTGCAAGTGCAGAGGAAAAAATGTATTTGTGGTGCCCGGATCTACCAGATTTAATTGATGTATATTTTCTATATCATATATAGTAGATCTGCACATAGATTCTTGACTAAAATAAGTCTGAATCAAGACCTTCCCGTTCCTAGGGCATAATATAAAACATCAGGGAGAATTATTTAAGAAGAACAAAAAAATCCCCCCCAAAAGAAGGACGTCGGGAGGTCTGCTGCTAGATTTTATATAATAATTTTATTAGTAAAGAAAAGAGTTTAAACAAAAAAAAACCTCTGCAAGTGCAGTTGCTCCAGAGCTTAGTTAAATGAGATAAGGCTTCACTTTGCAGAGTACCCAATCACATGCAAGGAAAATTAAAAAAAAAAACAGCACTTTTGCTTGCACATGATTGGATGATGGAAGTCAGCAGAGCTTCTGTTAATTTACTAAGCTCTGGAGCAACTGCATTTTGCACACTGCACAGTCAATTGGCCTTTAGTAAATCAACCCTACAGAATGTGCTGGTAATAGCATAGCTTGAGAACCTTACGATCACAGCTCTCACTATAACTGGTATTTTTGTGGATGTGTTGGCAAGGGTGCTAGATTTGAATTAAAACAAAAAAAAAAACGAAATAAAAGAAGAAAATATGAGGCGGCTGATCTGATCCTGGCACACAGGATAGTGGGAATGGATTGGGTAAACTGCCAACAGAGCAGATTTATAGAGCTTCCGTCATTTCTACTGAGCAGTGCAAATCTGATTGGAACTGGCTAGTGAAACTTCTCTGGCATCACCCAATAAAATACACCCAAAGGGCAAGCACTACTGTTTCAGGCAGGAATGGTGTTTAGAGTGTGCTTTTTATGCTTCACTTTGACACGCATGCACTGCGCCCTGGAATTAGAACTTTACTTGACAATGCAAAGTTGTATTATTTAATAAGATAAGAAAGCTAGCAGGATGCCTTGTGGCTAAAATAGAAAACCTCATGAGCCTGTGAAAGCCTATGTAATTAGTACATTAATAAAAGTAGCTAGTGGTAGTAATTCAAGAACAGCTGGAATGGAAGTGTATTCTTAAAAATTTTTACTCTTCGAGCGGCTGAGCTAAGGCCGGCCATAGACGGTGCACCACAGTGCTAACAGGGGAATCCCTCCTGCTGAGACATTGTCTGCTCCCGGGGGGAAAGCTGTCCATGCCAGGAGACGATAACGATTATTGCTAGCAGCTATAACAGCCGCTAGCGATAATCACAAGTGAATCCGGCAGGCTGGTTGTATCCAGGCTGATCGATTGATCAACTTGGTACATTCAGCCTGCCCACACGTGGTTCGAATCTTGGCCAGTTCCTGCTGAACCAGCCGAAATTTGGACCATCCACGGCCAGCCTAAATAGTAGGGAATTCCTAGGCATATAAACCATGATGTTTTTTGTTTATAATATTCATTGTCCACTAACCATGATGTTATGAACCTAAAACAAGTAATTATTGGAATTACATAACTGTAGGTGTGAACCACCAGTATTGTATGTGTTTGTTAGCTTATGTCCTAGTATTCCTGACCCCAGTAAATGGGTGTCTAGATATGGAAAGTTGACTCTCTTCATTGGGCTGTGCACTTATTGAGCATCTGATTTACTGCTGCTCAATGTCTTATGACCTGGATGACTGAAAACCTTCACAGATGTACTATTTACAATGCATCTCACATCACTCGCATGCCTCATTATAAGCAAATCTGAAAAAAGGTTTGGACCTTAAATCTGAACTCCAGGCATTAAATCCCTAATACCATTTGCCTCCACACTCCCCATAACTTTTGTTGTCGGAAATTCCAATCGTGTGTACATAATTCCGACGCACAAAATTCCACGCACGCTCGGAATCAAGCAGAAGAGCCATACTGGCATTGAACTTAATTTTTCTCGGCTCGTCGTACGTGTTGTACATCACTGCGTTCTTGACGTTCGGAATTTCCAACAACATTTGTGTGACCGTGTGTATGCAGGACAAGTTTGAGCCAACATCCGTTGGAAATAAATCCAGGATTTTGTTGTCGGAATGTCCGATCGTGTGTACGCGGCATTAGAATGGCCGGTCTAAATCCAGACCTAAATCCAATTGAGAATCTGTGGCAAGACTTGAAAATTGCTGTTCACAGACGCGTACCATCCAATCAGACAGAGCTTGAGCTATTTTGCAAAGAGGAATGGGCAAAAATGTCACTCTCTAAATGGGCAAAGCTGGTAGAGGCATACCCAAAAAGACTTGCAGCTCTAATTGCAGTGAAAGGTGGTTCTACAAAGTATTGACTCCGGGGGCTGAATACAAATACAGTGGTGTGAAAAAGTGTTTGCCCCCTTCCTCATTTCCTGTTCCTTTGCATGTTTGTCACACTTAAGTGTTTCGGAACATCAAACCAATTTAAACAATAGTCAAGGACAACACAAGTAAACACAAAATGCAATTTGTAAATGAAGGTGTTTACTATTAAAGGTGAAAAAAAATCCAAACCATCATGGCCCTGTGTGAAAAAGTGATTGCCCCCCTTGTTAAAACATACTATAACTGTGGTTGTCCACACCTGAGTTCAATTTCTCTAGCCACACCCAGGCCTGATTATTGCCACACCTGTTCACAATCAAGGCATCACTTAAATAGGAGCTGCTTGACACAGTAAGGTCCACCAGAAGATCCTTAAAAGCTACACATCATGCCGAGACCCAAAGAAATTCAGGAACAATTGAGAAAGAAAGTAATTGAGATCTATCAGTCTGGAAATGGTTATAAAGCCATTTCCAAAGCTTTGGGAATCCAGCGAACCACAGTGAGAGCCATTATCCACAAATGGCGAAGACATGGAACAGTGGTGAACCTTCCCAGGAGTGGCCGGCCGCCCAAAATTACCCCAAGAGCGCAGCGACGACTCATCCAAGAGGTCACAAAAGACCCCACAACAACGTCCAAGGAACTGCAGGCCTCACTTGCCTCAGTTAAGGTCAGCGTTCATGCCTCCACCATCAGGAAAAGACTGGGCAAAAATGGCCTGCATGGCAGAGTTCCAAGGAGAAAACCACTGCTGAGCAAAAAGAACATCAAAGCTCGTCTCAATTTCTCCACAACACATCTTGATGATCCCCAAGACTTTTGGGACAACATTCTGTGGACCGATGAGACAAAAGTGGAACTCTTTGGAAGGTGTGTGTCCAAGTATATCTGGCGTAGAAGGAACACTGCATTTCAGAAAAAGAACATTATACCAACAGTAAAATATGGTGGTGGTAGTGTGATGGTCTGGGGCTGTTTTGCTGCTTCAGGACCTGGAAGACTTGCCGTGATAAAAGGAACTATGAATTCTGCTGTCTACCAAGAGATCCTGAAGGAGAATGTCCGACCATCTGTTCGTGTACTCAAGCTGAAACGAACTTGGGTTCTGCAGCAGGACAATGATCCTAAACACACCAGCAAGTCCACCACCGAATGGCTGAAGAAAAACAAAATGAAGACTTTGGAGTGGCCTAGCCAAAGTCCAGACCTGAATCCTATTGAGATGTTGTGGTATGACCTTAAAAAGGCCGTTCATGCTCGAAAACCCTCTAATGTAACTGAATTAGGACAATTCTGCAAAGATGAGTGGGCCAAAATTCCTCCAGGACGCTGTAAAAGCCTCATTGCACGTTATCGCAAACGCTTGGTTGCAGTTGTTGCTGCTAAGGGTGGCCCAACCAGTTATTAGGTTTAGGGGGCAATCACTTTTTCACACAGGGCCATGATGGTTTGGATTTTTTTTCACCTTTAATAATAAACACCTTCATTTACAAATTGCATTTTGTGTTTACTTGTGTTGTCCTTGACTATTGTTTAAATTGGTTTGATGTTCCGAAACACTTAAGTGTGACAAACATGCAAAGGAACAGGAAATGAGGAAGGGGGCAAACACTTTTTCACACCACTGTACACGCCACACTTTTCACATATTTATTTGTAAAAAATTTTGAAAACCATTTATCCCTTTCCTTCTACTTCAATATTATGTGCCACTTTGTGTTGGTCTATCACATAAAATCCCAATAAAATAAATTTACGTTTTTGGTTGTAACATGACAAAATGTTGAAAATTTCAAGGCACTGTACAATGTGAACTTGTCTACATGATTGGTACTAGGGGATTATTGGTCTTCTGTTTTAACGATTGTCTGCCAAAATGTTCATGTGGGAGCAGAGCAGTTTATCTAGTATAGCAGTCAATCCCTTAGAAATTTCATTGCCACAGCTGACTGCAAATAGCACAAAAAAGGACTGCGAGTTTTCCTACCAAAAACTCATTCAGTGGTTGAACAGCAAAACATATTTTAGTTACCAATATCAAGGTTTTTCAGGACACCAAGTCTTGATATGGAGGTCTGTATGATTAATTTGCTTCCATACAAAACATATAGCTGCCTTGCTTTCACTGCAAGACAAGATTAAAAAAGGTAAATTTTGCTTTGTATTACCGTATGAAAACTTGTGATGTTTCATACGGTAGAAGTAAATAACAAAGCCGACAAGAGCAGAACAGTCATTTCCTTTTTCATTGATAAGGATCTCTGGCATGTAGGTCCTATCACACAATGATTCCTCCACCACAAATACCGGCTAAATACACTATAAATCCTCCTTGGCAAGCTGGTTGGCTGGAATAGCAGGAAGAGCTTGGCAAGCCAGACTGAGCTGTAATTCAAACTCATCTCCTCCTGCAACAACTGAAGAGGGACCCACATGGTCACAGAACTCATATCAGAGTCTGAAAGCCATTAAGCATCTTTCTCTGGCTCCAGCACCAAGGAATGTGTTTTGCCAGTACCTCGGTACCAAGGGATACCCAGAGGGTAGACATATGGTCTAGCTTGCCTCTCTCTGCTGTAGAGGTTTTGTGTATTTGTGTTTTTCTTTTAAAATAGGTTTTCACTTACGTGAGCACTCCAGTAAGTACAGTTTACATCTAAAATTTCCTATAGCAAAGCATCACTGCAAAGAAATAATATAACTCCTGCTGTTTTAAGCAATGGTTATATTGTCCCCAATGCAGTAACTGCTTGTTACATGTGCCTAAAGCTGAACTCCAGGCAGATCTAGAAACACCATTTTTATACAGTTATAAATTCAATAACAAATCATTAAATATTTCTTAATGCGGAGTTCCCACTGTTATTTTTTTAATATCCATATCTTTTGTTTATAATGCTTATTTAGAGCACTCACGTTTGTGTTATTAATTGTCGCTTGATTGACGATTTTAGAGAGGAATATATCTTATATTCCTGTTTTGTGTCAGCTTATATAGTGCTTGTGGGCATGTGAAGCCCACAAGCACTATCTTCCAGGCTCTGGTGCAGCACGTTCTCGCGCATGCGCCATATGTAGGGCGCAGCTCCGTACACTTTTGATGTTGCCATCACAATGGGCGTCATCGTCGGAACTGCCCACCCCCCTTTGTAATGGCAACAAAGCCCTCAGCTCTGCCAGTGATTCCTGGGAAATGATGACAGACATCTACCAGGAGCACTAGCGAGCACGGGCGCTGAGGGAAATGGTGTCAGGTGCCTTGGAGAGGAAGAGACAGATTACGAGGGACCCCCTAGCAACAGACCTGAAAAGGTGAGTAAAAAAAAAAGGTTGTTTTAAATGAATAATTGTGCTAATATTAACCTACTAATATTGCACAGTGTACCACCAAATTAAGTGAATAATTATGAACATATACTGAACCGTACAAAATATAAGAAATATATAAAATATATAAAATTCCTTCTGTGCAATGGTAACAATAGAGAAAACTTTTGCCACAGGTAAAAGAAAGAATATCACATTCCACTGTTTACAAACCAAAGTCTCTGCCAATAAATTCACATATGTGGGACTAGATAATCAAACCTTAATGAGTCTTCTGAGTAACAGATGGTTCATTCAGAGATTTCACTGCTGATTCCCATGGATGAACTTCCAACTTTCAGCAGGCTTCCATAACATCCAAAACAAAGAACAAACAAGACCATTGTGCAGATAGTATAACAAAGTGATCCCCATTTAGTTAGGGTGAACCTCACTCACGCTTCCCAACAGGATAGATCGCATATGAAATGATCAGTTGCATACAGCATAACGCTGGGATCTCCTCATACGCTGACAGTGCACACAAAACACTGCTGGTAACATCACAGGCTCCTCCTCCCGACTTGTTGCATCACTAGACACTATGGATGAGCCGAACACCCCCGTTCGGCTCGCACCAGAACCCGCGAACGGACCTAAAGTCCATGTGAGCATTAGAACCCTATTAGTTACAATGGATGCGAACGTTCGAAATCAAAAGTGCTAATTTTAAAGGCTAATATGTATGTTATTGTCATAAAAAGTGTTTGGGGACCTGGGTCCTGCCCCAGGGGACATGTATCAATGCAAATTTTTTTTTTAAAAACGGCAGTTTTTTTCAGGAGCAGTGATTTTAATAATGCTTAAATTGAAACAATAAAAGTGTAATATTCCTTTAAATTTCGTACCTGGGGGGTGTCTATAGTATGCCTGTGAAGGGGCGCATGTTTCCTGTGCTTAGAACTGTCCCTGCAAAAAGTGTAATTTTTGCAGGAAAAAAAGCTATTTAAAATCACTCGCGGCTAATGTATTGACGGATCCCGTAACACAGAGAACAGTCATTCATTGAAAGCCATTCATAAAAAAAAAGTCATTGATAAAAAAAAAAAAAAAAAGCGTGGGGGTCCCCCCAAATTCAATAACCAGGCCCTTCAGGTCTGCTATGGATATTAAGGGGGACCCCAGCCAAAAAATAATTAAAAAATTGCGTGGGGTCCCCCTCAAAATCCCTACCACACCCTTGAGGTCTGGGATAGATTTTAAGGGAAACCCTAGCCAAATAAAATGGCGTGGGGTCCCCCTCAAAATCCATACCAGACCCTTATCCGAGCACGCAACCTGGCAGGCCGCAGGAAAAGAGGGGGGACGAGAGCGGCCCCCCTCCCTCCTTAACCGTACCAGGCCACATGCCCTCAACATTGGGAGGATGCTTTGGGGGTCTGAGACCCCCAAAGCACCTTGTCCCCATGTTAATGAGGACAAGGGCCTCTTCCCCACAACCCTTGCCATTGGTTGTGGGGGTCTGCGGGCGGGGGGCTTATCGGAATCTGGAAGCCCCCTTTAACAAAGGGACCCCCAGATCCCGCCCCCCCCCCTGTGTGAAATGGTAAGGGGGTATCCCTACTATTTCACCAAAAAAGTGTCAAAAATGGTAAAAATGACAGGAGACGGTCTTTGACAATTCCTTTATTAAAATCTTCTTTCTTCTGGTCTTCCTTTCTTCATCCTTCAGTTTCTTCATCTTCTCCTTCCGGCATCTTCTTCCATCTTCTTCTTCCTCCGATCTGCTTCTTCTTGCGCTGGTCTTCTCGTCTTTCTCGTCTGGCATCTTCTTTCATGGCGTCTGTTCTTCTGTCGGGCCGCTCCTCACAATGGGAGGCTCCCGCTGTGTGAGGCTTCGCTCCGTCTGACAGGTCTTTAATAACGGAAGGCACCTGCTGACCCCGCCCCCTCTGACGTCATGGGGAAAGCCATAGGGAATTCCCCATGATGTCCCTGTGCGTCAGAGGGGGCGGGGTCACCAGGTGCCCTCCGTTATAAAAGACCTGTCAGACGCAGCAAAGCCTCACACAGTGGGAGCCTCCCATTGCGCGGAGCGGCCCAGAAAAGACGCCAACGCCATGGAAGAAGATGCCGGACGAGAAGACCAGAGCAAGAAGAAGCGGATTGGAGGAAGAAGAAGATGGAAGAAGAAGATGGAAGAAGATGCTGGAAGGAGAAGATGAAGAAACCAAAGGATGAAGAAAGGAAGACCAGAAGAAAGAAGAAAGAAAATTTTAATAAAGGAATTGTCAAAGACCGTCTCCTGTCATTTTTAAAATTTTTGACACCTTTTTGGTGAAATGGTAGGGGTACTTTTGTACCCCCTTACCATTTCACACAGGGGAGGGGCCGGGATCTGGGGGTCCCCTTGTTAAAGGGGGCTTCCAGATTCCGATAAGCCCCCCGCCCGCAGACCCCACAACCAATGGCCAGGGTTGTGGGGAAGAGGCCCTTGTCCTCATCAACCTGGGGACAAGGTGATTTGGGGGTCTCAGACCCCCAAAGCATCCTCCCAATGCTGTCTATCATCCAAAATGTAGGAATTGTCCCAGAACAAGAGGTAGGGGGAAATCAGATCAGGGAATTCCAAGGGAAAACTGTGTGAGAGGGGAATTCCCCTGACGTTGGGAAGGATAATAGTACTAGATTTATGGCTGTCCAATAAGGTTCAGGGTTTTGGGTTTGCCTAAAGATTCAAGCAAACATTCCGAGTTGTCTCTTCTAACCTCTTTTTTTATATATATTTAGTGGGGAACTATAATATCTTTGGTCAGTTTGATTTATTTTTTATTTTTACAATTTTAAAATGGTTTTAATTTTTTACTTGGTGATAAGACTAATTGTTTTACATAAATGAAAACATTAAATACATGGTGCACACTAGCACATATAACACTGAGGATTATGGGTTTTATAAAAAAAAAACACAGCAGAATCTGCTAAATTAATTCCTCCAATGCATTTGGTTCTGACATAAATCTAAACTTGAGCTATCTAACTCTGTAAACAAGCTTGCAAAAAAGAGCATGTAGCTCAGCCTTCTGGCTGAAAATGTAAAAATGAAATATTCATATGCAGAATCTCATATTTAGAGGACTGGGACAAAATAAACATCTGCATTATTCTATATATCTGTATATATACAATCATAAAAAAAATAAGTAGAGTATACCACAAGAAAATTGTTGACTTTCTCAATATTTTTGAACAGGCAAACAGCAGGTCTTCATTCAAATCATGTCTACAGATAAAAGCAATATTTGTAACAAATAACACTGATTAATTATTTCTTATAATCTAAATTGATGAAAATGCAGATTTGTCACATAGAAAAGGAGCTAATAATTAGATCCTCCTCAGGGAGTATGCAGAGGGAACCTGTCTTAACTAAACCTCAGATATCTAGGGTTTGGTGTTTTCTTTGCTATTGAAGTGTGTGGTGTCATCACGCACTCTAAGAACCTCAGAAAAAAGTTGTGTATATTTATGAGTCTGGGCTTTAATTTAAAAAGAGTACCATGTTATTTGAAATCAACCATTACACTTTAAAGCGGAGTTCCGCCGAAAAAAATTATTAAAAGTCAGCCGCTACAAATACTGCAGCTGCTGACTTTTAAAATAAGGACACTTACCTGTCCAGGGTGCCCACGATGTCCATATCCAAAGCCGGCATTTTCGTCAGAGGGGGGTGGGGCCACCCGGTTACATAACCGGGTGGTCCTGCCCCCCTCTGACGCTACGGGAAAGCCATAGGAATGTCCCCGTGCGTCAGAGGGGGGCAGGGTCAGTTATAAAAGAGCTGTCACCTGAGAGGACGTTCATTATGGCCTGTGCCTCCCATGGAGGCAGGTCGGTCGCATTTTATTTCTTCCTTTTTCGGTCCGCGGAGCGAGAGAAGAAGACGACGACTTTGTGGGACATTTTTTTTTTTTTAATGAAGGACTTGTCCCAAGCCGTGTCATGTAATTTTTACCATTTTCACACTTTTTGTGAAATGATAGGGGTACATTTGTACCCCATTACCATTTCACACAGGGGGGAGGCTGGGATCTGGGGGTCCCTTGTTAAAGGGGGCTTCCAAATTTGGATAAGTCCCCTGCCCGCAGACCCCCACAACCACTGGGCAAGGGTTGTGGGGATGAGGCCGTTGTCCCCATCAACATGGGGACACAGTGCTTTGGCTACCCCAAAGCACCCTCCCCATGTTGAGGGTATGTGGCCTGGTATGGTTCAGGAGGGTGGGCACTCTCTCATCCCCCCTCTTTTCCTGCAGCCTGCCAGGTTGCGTACTCGGATAACGGTCTGGTATAGATTTTTGGGGGGACCCCATGCTATTTTTTTTTATTTTGGCACGGGGTTACCCTTAATATACATACCAGACCTGAAGAGCCTGGTATGGAATTTGGGGCCACCCCTACGCTATTTTTAAAAAAAATTGGGTTCGGGGTTCCCCTTAATATTCATACCAGACCCGAAGGGACTGTGGGGGAATCCCATGCTGTTTTTTTTCAATGACTTTTATGTGTATTGCCGGGAGTACTTTTAAATTACTTTTTTTCCTTTAGAAATGTCATTTTGCTCTCGGACTGTTCTAAACATGGGAAACATGCGTCACTTTACAGGCATACTTTAGACACCCCCCAGGTACGAAATTTAAAGGAATATTTTATTGTTTCGCTTTAAGCATTATTAAATGAACTGCTCCCGAAAATACTGCCGTTTTTAAAACTTTTTTTTGCATTGATACTGTACATGTCCCCTGGGGCAGGACCCAGGTCCCCAAACACTTTTTAAGACAATAACTTGCATATAAGCCTTTAAAATTAGCACTTTTGATTTTTCATGTTCGTGTCCCATAGACTTTAACAGCGTTCGCGTGTTCAAACTAATTTTTTGCCTGTTCGCATGTTCTGCTGCGAACCGAAACGGGGGGTATTCGGCTCATCCCTACTGCCAATGCTAAGCCAGCATTTCCTAAACCATTCCTCGGTTCTCACTGTTTTACAGATATCATCGCCAATGCCCAAATGCAGTGATCCTTTTCACAGCAAGAGGGCTTAACTACTGTAGGTGTGTTGGTCAGGTGTATACAAACTTTTGGCCATATAGTGTACCTTTGTAGATACTCACAAAACATGAATTATGAGTGAGACTTGAGGACAGATTTGGAAAGCCCTAAACTTCTAAGGTATATAAAATACAAGATTTCCTTTGCAGAGTCCTTTTATCCAACAAAACACAATATCCAAGAAGTAAATAAATGAAATGCCTTATACAAAATCAACATATTAAAGTATTTCTTCCTTTAGCACCTAAGAAAAGCATAACTACAAATCTTAGAGTCACGATCAATGTAGAATAGCCAGCCATAGCCAATGAGTATTTGACCCTTTTGAAGCTTAGAGACATTTTTCTCCTGCAGCTTTCCAAATGTTCTTTTGTAGGTTCGATTTCTTCTGCTTTATGTAGTGTAATAAAGAGGTTAAAAATACAACGGAACACCACATTACCTAATTTTCCCATCTTGTACATAGGCTGTCTACAGTTCGGCTTTCAACATCATTTTATTTCAGATGAGTTTGCGAAATAGAGAAAATTAAGCCACAACATTGGTTCCTTCATAAGAATTCAATTTCTGAAAATGTCCCCCATAAGACTCTAAATGACTTTTACTATGGATTCTGATTTTAAAGAATAATCGCTCCTTTTGTGATAATGTGAGCTATCATGCAGTTACTTTATAATAGAGCAACAGACTGTCGAAAAGTGGTTTTTAGAAAGACATTCATTAGCGTAATGGAGAGGAGCCAGGATGTTTTCTCCTTCTTGTAAAGGAACAAATGGTGAACATGCCATTTAAATTCTAAATATTTTGGGCCAGGAACTGCCGACTCAGTACGCCAGGTTGCAAATTGTTCTGTAGAAATGAGTCACATTCGTGTCCAAAAGGATTCTTTAGTAAAGCAACATTTTTTTCCTTGATTTGAATTCCAAGCTGGGTTGTTTTGGTGCCTGATGTGTTGCCATAGTATCATGGCACTGCATTCGGGAAATCATCGGTACAATTATGTTTTTCTGTTACAGATGAGTAAATTTTTGATTCTTAGAAAAATAGACACCCTTGTATTACCAGTGTGAATGCAAAAATCTGGACTATGTAAACAAAAGGTTTTTCTTTGCATCAGCTGGATATGAATGCAGAACAAAATAAAAATAAATTAAAAAAGCTAGTCCTGGTAAGTAGTTATAATAAAAGTAAATTCAAAAATGAAAAATCGAATTCAGTACTGATTTCATAAAAAGTAATTACAGTAGCTTTACTGGGTAATATTATTTTAAATAAAAGCTGCAGATTGAAAAAGATCAAAAACAACTTCTGAAATCACATCAACAAAGGTATCTAATTAATTGGCTTGACTTAATAAATCATAAATGAGCCCTAAAACAAGCCCTTGTTGACCACTGTAGCTGCAGGCACTGTGTATCAGTGCAATGCAACTACTGGGACATTTCTCCCCTTAATGCAAGGAATGCAATAAGGTGAAATAAAATGTCTTGACTTTAGAACCACTATAAAAATTAGAAGGCCGATTTACCGCCAACCCCCGCCCGGCTCAGTGTGAAAGTAGCCTAAGCCAAGAAATGAGCGCATGATCACTAATGTCTCAGTTCTGACTGAGCTGAAAATGGTAATTGTCAGTCATCTGCTCTGCCCCTCCAGGACTCACTGGAGCACCGGGCTAGGGAGGGGGTGGGTGTCACTGTCTTAGACCCCTTTCACACCGAGCCGCCACCGGGCGTCAGTGGTACAGCGGCGCTATTTTAGCACCGCTTTACCGTTGTTTTAGCTGCGCTATTCAGCCGCTAGTCGATCGGTTTTAACCCCCTGCTAGTGGCCGAAAGGGGGTTAAATCCTCCCGCAAAAGGCCACTGGAGCAGTGTTTTGCCGGTGGTATCGCAGCGCTGCCCCATTGATTTAAAAGGGGAGCAACGGTGGAGGAGTGGTGAGCGTGTTTCCCGCGGTATCGCATCGCTGCCCCATTGATTTCAATGGGGAGCAGCGGTGGAGGAGCGGTGAGTTCACTGCTCCAAAGAAGCTGCTGGCAGGACTTTTTGTGACGCCCTGCTAGCGCACCGCTCCAGTGTGAAAGCCCTCGGCTTTTCACACTGGAGTGAATGGAGCCGCTTTATTCAGGTGCTATGCAGGCGCTATTTTTAGCGCTGTAGCGCCTGAAAAACACTGGCAGTGTGAAAAGGGTCTTAGATTCTCTGTTGTGCGCTGAGAGACTAAGCCAGCTATCAGTTAGGCATCTGGGTGGATTCCAACATTATTGTCCGGATTGATCTAGAGATTGGAGAGGTTGCTGTAGACAATGGGCAGCAATATGTGCACTCCTGTGACCCACAAGCGAAGTATGGCCAAAAAAGCTTTGGCCATACTTCTCTTTTAAGTATCATACCCAAGGTCTGGGTATATACTCCCATTGGTTAGCTTGTATGTGGCCATATGACTTGTGAAATGGTAAAAACTTTAACCACTTAAGGACCAGAAGGATTAATGACCAGGCCATTTTTTGCGATACAGCACTGCGTCGCTTTAACTGACAATTGCACGGTCATGCAACGTTGTACCCAGACAAAATTGACATCCCTTTTTTCCCACAAATAGAGCTTTCTTTTGGTGGTATTTGATCACCTCTGCGGTTTTTATTTTTTGCACTATAAACAAAAAATGAATGAAAATTTGGAAAAAAATAACTATTTTTGCTATATAATATCCCCCCTAAAAAAATGTCTTCATCAGTTTAAGCCAATATGTATTCTTCCACATATTTTTGGTAAAAAAAAACGCAATAAGCGTATATAGATTGGTTTGCACAAAAGTTATAGGGTCTACAAAATATGGGGATATAGTTATGGCATTTTTATTATAATTTTTTTTTTTTTTTTTTTACTAGTAATGGCAGTAATCATCGATTTTTAGCGGGACGGCGCACAGATCCGACACTTTTGACACTTTTTTCGAAACAGCGACATTTATACAGCAATCAGAGCTACAGTGCCTAGCAAAAGTATTCACCGCCCTTGGCATCGTGTTTTGTTGCCTCACAACCTGGAATTAACATGGATTCTTTGAGGATTTGCATCATTTAATATACATAACATGCCCACAACTTTGAAGATGTTTTTTTTTTTTTTATTGTAAAGCAAACAAAAAATTGGACAAAATAACAGAAAAAGTCAATGTGCATAACTATTCAACCCCCTAAAGTCAATACTTTGTAGAGCCACTTTTTGCAGATATCACAGCTCCAAGTCGCTTTGGATAAGTCTCTATGAGCTTGCCACATCTTACCACTGGGATTTTTGCCTATTCCTCCTTGCAAAACTGCTCCAGCTCCGTCAAGTTGGATGGTTTGCACTTGTGAACAGCAATCTTTAAGTCTGACCACAGATTTTCTATTGGATTGAGGTCTGGGCTTTGAGTAGGCCATTCCAACACATTTACATGTTTCCCCTTCAACCAGTATTGCATTAGCAGTGGTAAACCTCCGTCCTAGCCTCAAATCACACACAGAGTGGTACTCAAGAATATCCCTGTATTTAGCACCATCCATCTTTGCCTCAACTCTGACCAGTTTCCCAGTCCTGACTGCTGAAAAAACATCCCCACAGCATGATGCTGCCACCACCATGTTTCACTGTGGGGATGTTTTTTTTCGGGTGATGTGTTGGGTTTGCACCGGACATGGCGTTTTCTTTGATGGCCAAAAAGTAAAATTTTTGTCTCATCAGACCAGCGCACCTTCCTCCATACATTTTGGGAGTCTCCCACATGCCTTTTCGCAAACTCAGAATGTGCCATTTTGTTTTTTGCTGAAAGTAATGGCTTTCTTCTGGCCACTCTGCCATAAAGCCCAACTCTATGGAGCGTATGGCTTATTGTCGTCTTATGCCTCTGCTGTGGAACTCTGCATCTCCTCCAGAGTTACCTTAGGTCTCTGTGCTGCCTATCTGATTAATGCCCTCCTTGCCCGGTCCGTGAGTTTTGGTGTGTGGCCGTCTCTTGGCAGGTTTGCTGTTGGGCCATGTTCTTTCCATTTGGTTATGATAGATTTGATGGTGCTCCTAGGCAGCATCAAAGATTTGGATATTTTTTTTATAACCTAACCCTGACTTCTCAACAACATTGTCCCTTACTTGTTTGGAGAGTTTTTTGGTCTTCATGGCAGTGTTTGGTTAGTGGTGCCTCTTGCTTAGGTGTTGCAGCCTCTTGGGCCTTTCAAAAAGGTGTGTATATGTAATGACAGGTCAGGGGACACTTAGATTGCACACAGGTGGTTATCATTTCACTAATTATGTGACTTCTGAAGGTAATTGGTTGCACCAGAGCTTTTTATGGGCTTCATAACAAAATTGGTGAATACATACGCACATGCCAATTATCATTTTTTTATTTCTGAAAAATAGTTTTATGTATATATTTTTCTAATTTTACTTCACCAACTTAGACTATTTTTTTCTGATCCATCACATATAATTCAGATTAAAAAAACATTGAACTACAGGCTGTAATGTAATAAAATAGGTAACAAGCCAAGGGGGAGAATACTTTTGCAAGGCACTGTTAAAATAGCCACTGATTACTGTATAAATGTACCTGGCGTGGAAGGGGTTAACACTAGGGGGCTATCAAGGGGTTAAGTGTTACCTAGGGAGGTGTTTCTAACTGTGGGGGGGGGAGTACTGACAGGGAATAGAGAGAGATCGCTGTTCCTGATCACTAGGAACAGCAGATCTCTCTCTACTTCCCTGACAGAACAGGGATCTGTCTGTTCACATTGGCAGATCCCTGTTCTAGCTCTCTGAGGCGCGATCGCGGGTCGCTGGCGGACATTGCGGCCGCCGCCCACAGGCATCGGCTCCGGTATCGCCTAGAGCTCTTAAAGTATCTGACGTATACCTACCGCGATTCACGCAGCCGCGCCAACCTGCCCCAGTACAATGACGGCAGCTGGTCGGCAAGCTGTTAACCTGAAGCCTTAAATATAAAGTTTTTATTTTGTAACATTATTTAGCTACCAACATGACCACTAAAAAGTGTAGAATCAATTTTCTTGGTGTATAATTCTTTTTACATTTTGCATCTAGTTTTTCAAAACACAATTTTATAGGTCTACAATTACTTTTTGAAAGACCAGGTTGTGCTTTGAGTTAATAGGGTTAATTTACGAAAGGCAAATAGGCTGTTCGCTTTGCAAGGGCATTTATACTTTGGAATTTTGCATTGTCATCCAGTCATGTGCAAGCAAAAATATATATTTTTAATTTCCTTGCATGTGATTGGGTATTTTTTGCAAAGTGAATTTTCAACACATTCACTAAGCTAAGGGAATATTTGCTTGCAAAGTGAACAGCCTATTTTATTTTTTATTTTTAACAGAAGGAATGTTTATTGAAGTAGTAAGACATTACACATGGAAATGCTACATTAGTTTGACATAAAGCAGTAAATCAACAGTGCTGTTATAGATCCGTTCTTTATCACCGGAACCAGTCAACATAAAGTAGCTAACAATAATTGCAATACTCAGTGTCAAATTACAATATCTCATCATCAGGGTGAAGGATTACCTTCAGAACAACAGGACTAGTGGAAAGTTGTAAAAAGAGGATCTAGCTATACCTGCAGATCCCTCTGGCAGTTATTTAGTACCATTTCTCATTTTCCCCAGTTGTCTATATTGTGAGGTGCCTAGCCTGTACCCAGGCTGCCCAGATTTTGTCAAACTTCTGAGGGCAGTTACATCCCATATAAGTAAGTTTGTATAGGGGTAGAAAAGTGTTAATAAGTGCTCTCCATGCTGAGAGCTGGGGGGGGGGGGGATCCGGGAGCTTCCATTTAGACAGAATCGTCTTCCTGGCATTGTAAGCCACGTAGAATGTGAAGAGTTTAGTGTGCTTGGTGGTTACCAGATAATCAGTGATGCCCAGTAGAAAGACAAGTGGGTCCCAGAGAGAGGTCTGTAACCCTATTCACGTCAGCGACCACTGCCTGCCAGAAGGTTTGAATATGGGGGCATTCCCACACCATATAAATGAATGTTCCCATCGACTGCCTGAATTTGGAACAGGTGTCATCCACACCAGGGTAAATCCTAGAAAGTCTGAAGGGAGTGTAGTACACTTGATGCAGACATTTTAATTGCACAAATCGGTCCTTGGCTGAGATCATAAGTGGGATACATTGTTGCAGACCCTCAGTCCAATCCTCCTCCGTCAGAGCAGGAATGTCCCGCTGCCACACTCCAAACAACCGGAACGTGTTTGAGGTATCTTTGCAGGTAAGTCTCAGGTATATGGAGGACAGTGTGTGGCTGATGTCGGCAGCAGTAAGAAAGGGTTCAACTGAGTGTACAGCAAGAACAACCTCATCAGGGAATTGGGCCTCTATGACATGTCTGAGTTGCATATATCTAAAGTACATCCACAAAGGTAGTTTAAATTGCCGCCTAAGGTCCTCTAGGGGAAGGAGGTGTCCTCCTGACATATGACTCATTTTGGTAATCGTATAACTAGCCCAAACTTGGAGATCTGGTATGGATCTGAGATGAGATAAAGAGGGATTACCCCATAGTGGAGTGTGTAGATATGGTGCCCGCCTCGCTGAGATGTTGAGTAACCTGCTTCCAGGCCAGAAGTGTTGTCTTCATAGGAGTGGTTACTTGGGAGCTATATTTTGTCTGTAGCATTAGTGGCAATTGACCTTGGCATATGATAATGACTTTTTCTCGTAAGGTTGTTCTTCCCAGTCAAAGTAAGGCAGAACAAAGTGCCAGTCTTTAATGATGGATCTAGAATAGGTTGTCCTCATTAAAACAATTGCTGTGGCCATGATTGAGACATACACACTTCATCCTCAAGAACCCTTCAAGCTGTATCCTTTCTTGAAAGGATTTTACCCCGCTCTCTGCACTTTGCAAAACCGAGTCCTCGCCTTCATATGTAAGCTGGTTACAAATGAGGAACGAATTGAAAATGAACATTACGGCAACTGCAAAAGCCGAATGATAAAAGAGCATCTACCAGTTGCATAGGTTACAGTTGGATATTGCTATCATTTGGCTGTATACATGCACATTGTATTCATGTGCTTGGCAAGGAAATGGCTTTTGTGTCTGCTGTTGTAGCCGGAAAAAAAAAACAATTACATGGTGGTAGGGGGAAGAAATTAAACGGTATCATTTACAAATCACAATAGGTTTTCAGGGGAACATAATGAAACCAGTGTTTGTAATTAACTTCCCCTTTCCTGCCATGTTGTGGCTTAATGCAGCAAGTCTAAAGAGCAATGCCAAGCAACAAGTGGAATCAATAAGTAAACCGCTATAGCTAGTCAAAAAACATAATGACTGCTCAGGTTAGAAAATCCACTTATTTGATCTAAATCTGACTTTTTCAGGGGCGTTCAGAGAGAAATCATAAAGAGGTAATAACTGCTTAAACTGAGCAAACTGATGATATGCTGGTGTTAATGCTGCAACTAGCAGTGGGGAGACTTGTTAAATAATGTGTCTGATTACTGAGAGATTTAAAGTAGACCTTTCAGTAAGGCCCCGTTCCAATGGGGCAAGTTCCGTTCCGATCAGCAGAGGATTAGCTCATAGATCCCCTGCTGATTGGAGCACAGCGGGCGGTTGACACATACGTGTCTGCTCAGTTTCTGCAGAGTGGACACTGACAGAGCAGCTCTGCTCTATGGGTGGCCAGGAGTAAATTAATTCTGCTGTCCATTTACACCCAACTACCCTCAAATCCAATCCATCTAAATGTAAGTGGATGGATTCCCTTTGTTTTTTTTCTAGGAGGTAGGCAAGTCTAAATGGACACAAGTCCATTTACACCCGACTGTCTATAGCAGGGGTCTCAAACTGGTGGCCCTCCAGCTGTTGCGAAATTACAAGTCCCATCATGCCTCTGCCTGTGGGAGTCATGCTTGTATCTGTCAGCCTTGCAATGCCTCATGGGGCTTGTAGTTTCGCAACAGCTGGAGAGCCGCCAGTTTGAGACCCATGGTCTATAGGAATGCATGGACCTTCCGATCAGGTCCGCTTGAGTAACTGATGGTCGTGTGAAAGGGGGCTAACTCTGCTGATGTCCACATGTTTATTTTTGACATATCACAATATACACTTGAAGATTCATGAAGGTCCATGTAGCTGCCTGCCTGTCATCAGTTTCAACAGCCTGGCTGCAAGGAACACCCAAGCATCCTGTGCAGATGAAGACAGCCCTTTGCATGGGTGTACAGATCAGTACGTCTGTGTGAATGAGGCCTGTAAGCAGTTGAATTAGCCAGATAGGTACTGTCCCAGACAGGAGGGTAAGAGTTAATGCCTTTCCCCATTCTTCTTTCTTTTTTTTTTTTTTTGGCAGGTCCTTCTCTGGGTCTGGTCCACTAATACTATGATATAAATATGGGGTAGTGGTCTGGTAAAAGCAGGGCTGGACTGGGACAAAAATTTGGCCCTGGACTTTATCCAGACTGGCCCAATTTAATTTTTCAAACACGCACAAAAAACAGTATATAAATTATATGCAATTGTGCAAAAAAAGCTTCCCCCTTACATCAGGGTCCCCAGAGAGCCCCCCCACTTACATCAAGGTCCCCAGAGAGCCTCCCTTTACATCAGGGTCCCCAAAGAGCCCCTCCTTACATCAGGGTTCCCAGAGAGCCCTTTATACAAGTAGAAGGCACAAAACTAAAACAATTATTATCCCTGTGTTATTTGATCAATGTGCTTGATAAGCATAATAATATATGCATGCAAATAGAGGGGCCTCAAGTCCACAATTAATATGATTGTATTAAAGGAAGTCCAAAATTAAACCAGGGTGATAATGGGAATGAAAAGGGGAAAAGAGCAAAGAAGGGGGGGTGGAGGGGGGGGGAGAGATGATCCACGCTCACGGCAGCCGTCCGGGGGAACAGAAACCATGTTCCCAATATACTGAAACAACAAGAAGGGGAGAAGATTTTTCTTAAAACGGTATAATATACATAAATAGTCAAATGGCAACTTACATTTGAGAAGTTTAAAATAGGCATAAATGTAGTCCCAGCAACGGGGGAATCATCAGTGCAGTGTGTCATCTTCTCAAACACCGCTGGATGGTGCTCTGCCGGCCGCGGTGGATTGTGTGTGAACACGAGGTCTGGAGCGAAGGCTGGTATCCAGGCGAAGGGGGATGACGTCACTGGTAGTGCAACGCGTTTCTTGAGCGTGCAGGCCGTGAGTGACGTGACGGCCGCGCTCCTTCTTCAAAGCTGATTGATCGAGACTGTGTCGAGTGATAGATATAGGAAAGGGAGGGGGAGTGGCCAATATACGTAATGCAGCGTGATTGTATGCATCGCACGGAACATTATAAGCACAGCCGAATAATATTTATAGTAACATAAATAAAACCTTATTATAAACAGATTAGAAAACAATCACAGGCTGGAGGTGCATTATTAAAACAACAACAAAAGAACATTGCTGAATGTGGAAAAAAAAACACTGTTTATAGAGAATATACATAACCATGTGTACAAGGATGGAAAGGGGAGAGAGAGGGGAATGTTACTGGTCACTGCCATGTACATAATGCGTGGTAGGTGACATGAGGTGTGTTATAATGTGTGCAGTATATGTTTATGGGGAAGATGGGGTATTAGAAATGGTTATAAAGGGATGGTTTAAAATTAATAATAATTAATAATCGTGAAAAGATTAAATTTATTGGGTAAAAAATAAGTAATCAGACCGGATCAAAATGGGAATTAAAAGAAGGGGGGAGGGCAGGGATAAATGGGGAAAATAAAAATCATGATAAGGACTAATTAAGGACAAGATAGGGGGGGGGGGGCAAAAAACGTATATAGTGTGTGCTAAATGAATGGGCCTATGAGCAGTACACACAGGCTCATGTGAGTGTACTGATATATAACCTCCATACACAAATGGAGGTTACATACATATCTCACGTGCTACATGTGAGTGTACATATGTATATGTAAGGATGGGTACCTAATAGTCTTGGCAGAAGTGGAGGACATGTGACATGGGAAGCCGGTAAAGGGGAGAGGGAATATGAGATGGGGGGGAGATTTGAGGAAAGAAGGGATGGAAAAGAAGAAGGGAGGGGGAGGGCAAAAAAAGGGGGGTGTTGGGGTGGGAATAATAGGAAGGGATGGCAAGGAAAAAAGGGGGAGGAGGGGGAGAGAGGAAATAGGGGGGGGGGGGCATCAGGGTCCCCAGAGAGCCCCTGTTACATCAGAGTCCTGAGAGAGCCTCAGCCTTGCATCAGGGTCACCATAGAGCCCCCCTTACATCAGGGTTACCCAGAGAGCCTCCCCCTAACATCAGGGTCCCCAGAGAGCCTCCGCCTTACATCAAGGTCCCAAGAGAGTCCCCCTTACATCAGGGTCCCCAGAGAGCCTCCCCCTAACAACAGGGTCCCCAGAGAGCCCCCTTACATCAGGGTCCCCAGAGATCCCCCCCCCTTACATTAGGGTCCCCAGAGAGCCCCCTTACATCAGGGTCCCCAGAGAGCCCCCTTACATTAGGGTCCCCAGAGATCCCCCCCTTACATCAGGGTCCCCAGAGAGCCCCTTACATCAGGGTCCCCAGAGAGCCCCCTTACATCAAGGTCACCAGAGAGAGGTCGGGCAATGAGAGATGATGTAATCTCTCTGCTGCCTGTGGCTGCACAGTGAGGGAAGAACAGCGGTGATGCAGGGTGAACGTGAGAGATGTTATTTCTCTGCTCTCTTGCCCACCTGGCACTCCCCTGCTGCCTGCCTGCTCTCTGGCTCTCCTGTGCTGTCTGCCACACGGCTGCAGAGAGGCCACGGCCTTATAGTGGTCTGCGGTCCTGTGTTTTGGAACCCCTGGGACTTGGGGCTATGGGTCCAGATTTGGGGCTATAACTCCAAACGCCACCCCCTAGCAACACCACTAGCTGTCACTGAAACCGGCCTACTGAGCCATTGGCCCAACGGGAAACTCCTGGTAGTTCTGATGGCCAGTGCATGCCTGGGTACAAGGAGAGTTCCAGGCCCGAGAGCCCCTGAGAGGGCCTAGCCTGAAAGGCCCCGAGAGGAACAGCTAGGGTCAGTTCGGGTTTGCGATCCCTCCAATGGCATGTTATCAACAAATGCCTAGTGGAGAGACAAGACCGATTTGTTACCTGGGGTAACAGAAGTTTATCACGCAGTCTGTTGGTAGTGTGTGCCTGAAATAGCTGTGCACGGTGGGGCCCACTCCGCTACTGGGGAATGGTAGTAGAAAACACTGGACAGGTGGATCTGGACAAGGTTCAGCGTGTCCCTCCTTAATGCAAGTTCCTGGGAGGGTGTACATTAATACGGGGATCTGAGAGTTAACTGGAGAACAGTGAAAGTGTACATGTTGTATGGTCATCTCTGAGAGTAGAGGCCCACCTTAAGTTTGAGGGCATGTTCCAGGGCATTGATGAAAATGGTACAAATTAAAGCTACTCCATGTGTAGTAAAGCCCTGTAAAAGGTGCCTAGCATAGCCAGAAGAACCCACCCTGGGGTAGGCCTCCTATGTGACCCAAATTGGTGCCTAGTGAGGAGGGGAACATATGGAAGAGGTGTGAACCACCTATTGCAATGCACCCTACCCCTTACAGGCCTTACACTGGTATTACACCTGCCATTAACTCACCTTCTGTCTTAGGGTGCCAACTGTATTGAGTAGCATTGTCACCCCAGGAATGGTGCGTGTGCTTGGACTACATAAAACCTTCCTCTTGGCTCCATATAAAGGGGGTGTTTTGTAGTCCACAGAGCTAGCAGGGAACAATGCTAACTGATAGCAGTCCAGAGGTAGAAAGCACAGGCAGTTAAAAGCTCAAGTTTTTGAATAGATGAACAGCCTTTTTCTTTTGCAAATTTACCCATATAAGAAAACGCTTTAATTGGTATATTTAACAGAACAAAGGGGGGCATGTAATACAAATCGATAAACAGACAGGCAGATGTAGTATATTTATTGGACATGTAAAAATATTTTTACATTGATACGGTGTGTGTCCGCTAACCCCATAGAGGGAATTCCCCTAACCCTACCAACCCGCTCCCACCCAAATACCACAACTCCACCCAAGCACCTCCCACAGATGCCCACTCCTCACTACAGTGTCCCGGAGTGTACCCTAAAACCTTTATGCCTCCTACACCCCAGTCCTACGGGTGACAGGATACACAGGGTGGGCATTTCTAGGGGGGTACTTGGGTGGAGTGGTGGGATTTGGACAGGGGGGTAAGTAGGGTTAGGGGACTCCCCACATAGGGTTAGCGGACACACACCGTATAAATGTAAAAATATTTTTTATGTCCAATAAATATACTGCAATTAGTAGCCTTTGAGGTGCTCAATCCTTGTGGGGTTTTTCTTTGTTGTGGTAAGGTATTTTGGATGAACTTCCCTTCTATTTGGGTTTGGCACTTTGCAGGTTTTCCACTCCCAGGATTCTGTTCTAGGAGGGGTTTTGCGATATTTGCCATCCTTTACTATATGACCATGCATGTCCGGGCACTAATGCCCCGTACACACGATCGGAAATTCTGACGGAAAAAGTCTGATCGGATTATGTTGTTGGAAAATCCGAAAAAATTTGAGAGCAGGATCTAAAATTTCCCGACAACAAAATATGATCAGACTTTTTCTGATCGTGTGTAGAGAATTCCGACGCACAAAGTGCCACGCATGATCAGAAGAAATTTGGAGACAGAAGCTATTGGCTACTGGCCTCTACGTAGTCCCGCCGTACGTTTTGTACATCACCTCGTTCGGAACGATCGGATTTTCAGACAACTTTGTGCGACCGTGTGTATGCTAGACAAGTTTCGGACAAAATCCGTCAGAAAAAAGGCATAAGAGTGTGCATGTTTATTGAACGATCTCTGAAAATAAAACACTTTGTTTTGCAATATGATCATATCATCATGTTCAACCCGTAAAAAAAAATGGCCAACTTTAGAAAAACTATTATTTCCCATCTGTAAAGAGGTTCTGCAGCAGTCAGAATATCCACAGTACATGTTTATTTGTATTGAATTTTTTATGTTGGTGACAAATGAGAGACTGCTATCCAGCCAAGTGTTATTAATCCTTCCAGGCATTCTATACCTAAAAGGCTGTCTCTTATTGCTTAGTTGTGGGGCTTCTGCCTTGGACCCTCTGCCGTGGCCACCCTAGGGAGCTCAGTGTTCCAGCTCATGGCATTTTCACTGTTTGTCAAACAGTGGGTACATTTCCAATATTCTGCCGGCTTCTACAGCACAGATGGCATGGATGGCAGTGTCAATTATCAAAGGGACCGATACCAGTCAGTGAAGTGAAGCTTTTCTGCTGCAGACAGGTGTGCAGACCGCAAATATAAAACAAGGGGAAGGTATAAAACAGATAGAGCAATTAGCTTCCAGTTGAGCAGTCCAGCACCGACACAACCCAACTCACTATATAGCCGGCATGGACAACCTGTGGCCCTCCAGCTGTTGAGAATTCAGGTCTCAGCATGCCTTGCCAGTCACTTTGTCTCAGTGTCCTTTATTTCTGACAAATAGTTGCTTAAGAAGGACCAGCTGTGCAACAGTAAAAAAAATAAAAAATAAAAATAAGCTGCCATTTATACTACAGACTGAGTTAAAGCTGAACTCCAGACTAACAACACAATACTTAGCTGAGATACCTACACTTGGACCCCAATACTCACCAAATGGTTTATAATTCTGTTCAGCTAGTCTAGGGACCCTGCTAAAGAAGACAGGACTTCAAGCTTGTTTTTCACTATAGCAGTTAACCAATACATCTTGGTCAAGGACAATAAAGGAGAAGCAGCTGTCTGCTGAGATCAGCTCAATGTTCTCTCCTCCTGTAAGTATGTCCAGAGTGCTAGATTAGCAACACTGTGCAAAGCAGTAAAGCTATGATTGGGTCAAAGTGAAAACTCT
Organism: Lithobates sylvaticus; assembly: GCA_028564925.1. NCBI lineage: Eukaryota > Metazoa > Chordata > Amphibia > Anura > Ranidae > Lithobates > Lithobates sylvaticus. Next base: position 234,240,765 of record CM053032.1, read on the forward strand.
CCACTCTGAGCATAATGCCTTGTACACACGGTCGAACATTCCGACCACAAAATCCATCTGTTTTTTTCCTGACGGATTTTGTCCGAAAATGGTGTTGCATACACAAGGTCGGACAAAGTTGTCGGAAAATCCGATCGTTCGGAACGTGGTGACGTTTGTTGCGTACAACGGAACTACGTAGTGGCTAGTAGCCAATAGCTTTGGTCTCGTAATTTGATCTGAGCATGCGTGGCACTTTGTCCATCGGCATTCTCTACAAACGATCGGAAAAAGTCAGATCTGATTTTTTTGTCGGAAAATTTTAGATACTGCTTTTTTCCGTCGGACTTTCTGACGGAAAAAGTCTGATAGAGCCCACACACGATCGGATTTTTTGACAACATAATCCGATCAGACTTTTCCCGTCTGAATTTCTGACCGTGTGTACAAGGCATTAGTGCTGCTGTGCAGAGGGTCATAGGAAGCTACTATAAAGACAGATTTAGGTATTTAAATTGTATTATATTTTATTTTTGCTATTATTGCTCTATGTACCAATCATGTTTAACCACTTCAGCCCCGGACCAATTGGCAGCCAAAGGACCAGGCCCCTTTTTGCAATTCGGCACTGCGTCGCTTTAACTAACAATTGCGCGGTCATGCGACGTGGCTCCAAAACAAAATTGGCGTCCTTTTTTTCCCACAAATAGAGCTTTCTTTTGCCCCCTGCGGTTTTTATTTTTTGCGCTATAAACAAAAATAGAGCGACAATTTTGAAAAAAATGCAATATTTTTTACTTTTTGCTATAATAAATATCCCCAAAAAATATATAAAAAAAAACATTTTTTTTCCTCAGTTTAGGCCGATACGTATTCTTCTACATATTTTTGTAAAAAAAAAAATCGCAATTAGCGATTATTGATTAGTTTGCGCAAAAGTTATAGCGTTTACAAAATAGGGGATAGTTTTATAGCATTTTTTTTAATATTTTTTTTTTTATTATAAGTAATGGCGGCGATCAGCGATTTTTATTGTGACTGCGACATTTTGGCGGACACATCGGACATTTTTGACACATTTTTGGGACATTTGTCATTTATACAGCAATCACTGCTATTTAAATAGCACTGATTCCTATGTAAATGACAGTTGTAGTTAGGGGGTTAACCACTAGGGGGCGGGGAGGAGTCAGTGTGACGTGTTGTGTTTTTTTTTACAGTAGGGGGGGCGTGGCTGTACGTCTGACGTCATTGATCGGCGTTCCCGATGACAGGGAACCGCCGATCACTGACAGTCAGTGTAGGAAGCGCGGGGAGAGGTTTGTTTACATAGACCTCTCCCCGTTCTTCAGCTCCGTAACCCGATCGCGGATACCAGCGGCGATCGGGTCCGCTGGTCCCGCGGCCGGGGTCACGGAGCTCCTGACCGGGTCGCGAGCGCGCCGCTAGCGGCGCGCGCGCGACCCACGGGCAGGCACATGCACGATCAGGTACGTACAGGTACGTGATTCTGCCTGCCCGTGCCATTCTGCTGACGTATATATGCAGTGGGCCGGTCGGGAAGCGGTTAAATAATAAATATGCAACTATTTGCATTGAATATGTTTATATTTTCAATTTGGGGTTTGGTTACAATCATTTTTTGCTACTAATATGATCAATTTACCGTACATACTTACCCTTACCAATAGAGACACACCTCATTTAAAGTCCCATATCCATTTCTTTAGCTTTTTAGGTATTTAAACTACTTGTATTGAAAAAAATAAAATAATTGTAAGCCAATCATGTCCTGCAAACTCCTCCTTTTTCTGAATTTACTTATTATGCTTTCATTATGTTAATTCTCCTCATTTATAGACACACAAGGTATGACTATAAATTACATAGAACCATTCAGAGACTATGCTAGGAAAATGTTCTCAGAAGCTTGGTGGTCATGTTCTGTACCAGGAAATGGTCTGTTACCACGATTGGGAATACTCATAGATATTTATGTATTTGCCAGAGAAAATGGTAACTTCATGGCGATATTTAAAAAGATTAGTCCAGAGGATCTACAAACACAGTAAAGCAGCTGAACAATAGGAAGAGATGACTTGAAACAGTAAAATTAGACATTGAGTGTGTAGGATTTACTTTACTGAGTTTACAATCATTATAAGCTATCGGCAGAAAGTGGTGAGAGCAGAAGCAAATACAGGTCCCAGCCAACCCTCGTATTAACCTTTCATGGCGACAGTTTATGACCATGGTACAACTTGTACCGTGCAACCTTCCACACTTGCAGCTCCAGGGAGCCTGTTCCATGTCCTAATTTCTCACTAGTAGCTACACTTTCATGTCTCCTCACTAAGATATAGCAGACAACCAGAAATCCTTGGATGTGCCAAGGGGTGGACTGACCATTCAGCCACTCGGGCACTGCCCGAGGGCCCTGGGCCACTAGGGGGTCCCATCAGGGTTGCCAGCCTCAGTAAAACCAGGGACAGTATGTAAAAATTTAAGGTTTTTTTTTTTTTACATCTGTCTCTGAAATGTCCCTTACCGACATCCTTTTGGTCTAAAAATCCAGAGATTTTAGCTGCCCCACCTCTCCAGTACCTTCTCAGCCAATAGAAACTTGTCTGTGTATACTGTGTGATTGTATACTGTGCGTGTGTATACTGTGTGGCCCCATAATCTCTGATTGCCTGGGGGCCCCATAATCTCCTGTTGCCCGGGGGCCCCATGAGTTGTCAGTCCGCCCCGGGATGTGCCTTCCATTTGGCAGCTAGTCACAACCAACTTTAAAACCAGTTCCTTATTGTATCATGCAACATCAAAAAGTTTGGTGGACCAATTGTGTGGCTTATCAAACTAACAAAAAGGGCATCCAGTAGATCAGTGTGTAACTTCTGACATATAGTCAGAGAAAACAGCAGAGAATAGCAAAGTTAGCACAGTGGTAGTTAGGCTGTGGCAAGACAAATCAATTCTAAATAGAGTACAGATTCCAAAAAGGTTGATAGAACACTAACTCAAAATAGCAGAGATTACAGGCAGAAGATTAGGATAAGCTCTGACAAGCTGAGCGTAAATGCAATTCACACAATTTTCAGGAATATTCTAGGGTATGAAGAGACAGAAGTTCGACAGACCTTCATCCAGGGCATGAACAGAAAGACTAATCTATTGCCAGGCTGAATGTCCAACAGGCTACCTAAGCTTTCTTGATTAGGAGAGGTGTGCAGCTGCAGTTCTGGGAAATGACCACCAGAGGGGGAAGGTTCAAGGCTGATTGTTAGACGCACCCTACCAATCTTCTTATTAAATTCCTTTTCCACACTAATCTAAAATGTCTAATGCAACAGATGCCCTTCAATCTCACCTTCTGAAAAAACAGTTTCAGTCATCACTTTAATTTGGTGCCAAGACCCCATGAAACAACTCTGTGTATGTGTGGCCTGGCCTTATTACCAATCAGGGGTGTTTCCTGCATACCATATACACTATGATGTCAAAAGTATTGGGACACCCTCCAAATCATTGGATTCATGGGTTCCAATCACCTACATGGCCACAAGTGTATAAAATCAAGCACCTAGACATGCAGACTGCTTCTACAAACATTTGTGAAAGAATGGGTCACTCTCAGGAGCTCAGTGAATTCAAGCATGGTACCATGATAGGTTGCTACCTGTGCAATAAGTCTATCCGTGAAATCTCCTTGCTACTAAATATTCCACGGTCAACTGTTAGTGGTATTATAGCAAAGTGGAAGCAACTGGGAACAACAGCAACTCAGCCACAAATTGGTAGGCCACATAAAATGACAATGCAGGGTCAGCACATGCTAAAGCCCAGAGTCCGCAGAAGTCGCCAACTGTCTGCAGAGTCAATAGCTACAGACCTCCAAACTTTGTGTGACCTTCAGATTAGCACAACAACAGTGGGTAGAGAGCTTCAGGGAATGGGTTTCCATGGACGAGCAGCTGCATCCAAGCCTTACATCACCAAGTGCAATGCAAAGCGTTGGATGCAGTGGTGTAAACCACGCCTCCACTGGTCTCTAGAGCAGTGGAAAAGTGTTCTCTGGAGTAACGAATCACGCTTCTCTGGCAATCTGGTGGACGTGTCTAGGTTTGGCAGTTGCCAGGAGAACGGTACTTGCCTGACTGCATTGTGTCAAGTGTAAAGTTTGGTGGCTGGAGGATTATGGTGTGGGGTTGTTTTTCAGGGGTTGGGCTAGGCCCTTTAGTTCCAGTGATGGGAACTTTTAATGCGTCAGCATCAAGACATTTTGGACAGTTTCATGCTTACAACTTTGTGGGAAGAGTTTGGGGATCTTGTCCCCTACCTGTCCCGACATGACTGTGCACCAGTGCACAAAGCAAGGTCCATAAAGACTTGGATGAGCGAGTTTGGGGTGGAGGAACTGAATTGGTCCTGACCTCAATCTGATAGAACACCTTTTGGATGAATTAGAGCGGAGACTGTGAGCCAGGCCTTCTCCTCCAAAATCAGTGCCTGACCTCACAAATGCGCTTCTGGAAGAATGGTGAAACGTTCCCATAGACACACTCCTAAACCTTGTGGACAACCTTCCCATAAGAGTTGAAGCTGTTATAGCTGCAAAGGGTGGGCCAACTCAATACTGAGCCCTACGGAATAAGACTGGGATGCCATTAAAGTTTATGTGCGTGTAAAGACAGGCGTCACAATACTTTTGGCAATATAGTGTACTTTAAGGGGTTCTGTTACCCTTTTAAGCACCAACAGCATAACATACTGTAGATTTAAAGACTGACCAGTATGGTGTCTCAGTTATTATTAGTAAATATAATTACAAATTAGATGTAGCATTAAAACCATGTAATCTATGCATTTCTTATAATATAAGTTTGTGTGACAAAATATTTGTGTATACTTTTAAACTTAGAGTAGGTACACATACCGATGGTTCTCCCAACAAAAAATAATATGTCAAAATTATAAAAACTGTGTTAACTTAATAATGTTGGTGATAGGTCTACTTAAAGTGTTACTAAACCCAGGACCCTGCACTATATCTGGTCTCCCGCAGTACACAGAACATGGAAATGCAATTATCTTAGTAAATATAAACTTCTAAATATCTTTTCTCATCAACAGATATAGCAGTCTTATGACTTCTATCAGTGTCTGACCAAGCACTGGTTAAAGCTTGTAGAAGAAGTTTTCATTCTCCTATGACTGTCCTATGAGGCTGCCCCCCCCCCCCCCAAAAAAAAACAACAACCCTCTAGCAATACACACCAAACTGAGCATGTACAGAGTGCCCCCAAGGTTCTGTTCTATCAGGAGATGGGACTGTGGAGAAAGAGAAGACAGGATCAAACAGCCTTTTTACACAATGCAGATGATTAACCCCTTAGGTTCCACAGTGAGTATAACAAGCATGCTTTACTGCATATACAGACTGATTTTACTGTTGTGGGTTTAGTAACACTTTAAGAACAGTGATACTCTAATTGCAATGGAAGATGTTTTTAGAAATGTAGCTGTTAAATCCCAGTATGCGTTCAATGAAAACACGTCTCTACTTTCCAAGCATTGGAGTAGCATCTATAACCCAGACCCAAACCCTCACAAGCTTGCCCACATCCTGCAATGCTTCCTTGAATGATGGCATCATTCATGAAGCATTAGAATGGGAAGGACCAAAAATGTACCATAGATGTTTTACTTTGGGCACTGGGCACACCCTAATCACTATGTGCATTGCCGATTACCCCTACTTCCCAGCCCCCCCCCCCCCCTTGTTGCCTCCCCACCCTGCAGTGCTGCTGGCTTCCCTTCTCTCCTCTCACCCTGGATGCTGCAGGGGATGTTCCAGGATGAAGAGCAGGGAAAGGGGCTAGAAAATAGTTTATTTTCTCAATGAACACAGTGAACATATTCGCTCACTGTGTACATTGATAACTGAAGCACAGTAAACTGTATTTACTATGCTTCTGTTTGTGGAAGCCACTCAACACAGAGCACTTCCCATTCATTCACTGCCCCGTGCAGCTGAGGCTGCAGAGGAAGGCATGTGTGTTTTTAAGCTTTGGGGTGCACACCTATGCTCCCCTCATCTGAACTATATTGTACAATGCATTACATGAGGCTAATATCAGGACAAATTCAGATACTTAAACTAATTAAATTTAAAGCGGAGTTCCAGTCATACATTTTTTTTTACATTATTCAACTGCATTAAATATAAATAACAACCTTTTTTTTTTTAAAAGTTACGTGTCTAGTGATGCAACTAGTCGGGAGGAGAAGCCTGTGACGTTACCAGCAGTGTTTTGTGTGCACTGTCAGCGTATGAGGAGATCCCAGCATTATGCTGTATGCAACTGATCATTTCATATGCGATCTATCCTGCGGGGAAGCGTGAGTGAGGTTCACCCTAACTAAATGGGGATCACTTTGTTATACTATCTGCGCAATGGTCTTGTTTGTTCTTTGTTTTGGATGTTATGGAAGCCTGCTGAAAGTTGGAAGTTCATCCATGGGAATCAGCAGTGAAATCTCTGAATGAACCATCTGTTACTCAGAAAACTCATTAAGGCTTGATTATCTAGTCCCACATATGTGAATTTATTGGCAGAGGCTTTGGTTTGTACACAGTGGAATGTGATATTCTTTTACCTGTGGCAAAAGTTTGCTCTATTGTTACCATTACACAGAAGGAATTTTATATATTTTATATATTTCTTATATTTTGTATGGTTCATTATATGTTCAGAATTATTCACTTAATTTGGTGGTACACTGTGCAATATTAGTAGGTTAATATTCACCATTTCAGGTCTGTTGCTAGGGGGTCCCTCGTAATCTGTCTCTTCCTCTCCAAGGCGCCTAACATAATTTTCCTCGGCGCCCGTGCTCGCTAGTGCTCCTGGTACATGTCTGTCATCCTTTCCCAGGAACCACTGGCAGAGATGAGGGCTTCATTGCCATCACAAAGGGGGGTGGGCACTTCCGACGATGACACCCGTTGTGATGGCTACGTCAGAAGTGTACGGAGCTGCGCCGTACATATGGCGCATGCGCGAGAACGTGCTGCACCAGAGCCCGGAAGATAGTGCTTGTGGGCTTCACATGCCCACAAGCACTTTATAAGCTGACACAAAACAGGAATATAAGATATATTCCTCTCTAAAATCGTCAATCAAGCGACAATTAATAACACAAACGTGAGTGCTCTAAATAAGCATTATAAACAAAAGATATGGATATTAAAAAAATAACAGTGGGAACTCCGCATTAAGATATATTTAATGATTTGTTATTGAATTTATAACTGTATAAAAATGGTGTATCTAGATCTGCCTGGAGTTCAGCTTTAGGCACATGTAACAAGCAGTTACTGCATTGGGGACAATATAACCATTGCTTAAAACAGCTGGAGTTATATTATTTCTTTGCAGTGATGCTTTGCTATAGGAAATTTTAGATGTAAACTGTACTTACTGGAGTTCTCACGTAAGTGAAAACCTATTTTAAAAGAAAAACACAAATACACAAAACCTCTACAGCAGAGAGAGGCAAGCTAGACCATATGTCTACCCTCTGGGTATCCCTTGGTACCGAGGTACTGGCAAAACACATTCCTTGGTGCTGGAGCCAGAGAAAGATGCTTAATGGCTTTCAGACTCTGATATGAGTTCTGTGACCATGTGGGTCCCTCTTCAGTTGTTGCAGGAGGAGATGAGTTTGAATTACAGCTCAGTCTGGCTTGCCAAGCTCTTCCTGCTATTCCAGCCAACCAGCTTGCCAAGGAGGATTTATAGTGTATTTAGCCGGTATTTGTGGTGGAGGAATCATTGTGTGATAGGACCTACATGCCAGAGATCCTTATCAATGAAAAAGGAAATGACTGTTCTGCTCTTGTCGGCTTTGTTATTTACTTCTACCGTATGAAACATCACAAGTTTTCATACGGTAATACAAAGCAAAATTTACCTTTTTTAATCTTGTCTTGCAGTGAAAGCAAGGCAGCTATATGTTTTGTATGGAAGCAAATTAATCATACAGACCTCCATATCAAGACTTGGTGTCCTGAAAATCCTTGATATTGGTAACTAAAATATGTTTTGCTGTTCAACCACTGAATGAGTTTTTGGTAGGAAAATTCGCAGTCCTTTTTTTGTGCTATTTGCAGTCAGCTGTGGCAATGAAATTTCTAAGGGATTGACTGCTGTACTAGATAAACTGCTCTGCTCCCACATGAACATTTTGGCAGACAATCGTTAAAACAGAAGACCAATAATCCCCTAGTACCAATCATGTAGACAAGTTCACATTGTACAGTGCCTTGAAATTTTCCACATTTTGTCATGTTACAACCAAAAACGTAAATTTATTTTATTGGGATTTTATGTGATAGACCAACACAAAGTGGCACATAATATTGAAGTAGAAGGAAAGGGATAAATGTTTTTCAAATTTTTTTTTTACAAATAAATATGTGAAAAGTGTGGCGTGTATTTGTATTCAGCCCCCGGAGTCAATACTTTGGAGAACCCCCTTTCACTGCAATTAGAGCTGCAAGTCTTTTTGGGTATGCCTCTACCAGCTTTGCACATATAGAGAGTGACATTTTTGCCCATTCTTCTTTGCAAAATAGCTCAAGCTCTATCTGACTGGATGGTAAGCGTCTGTGAACAGCAATTTTCAAGTCTTGCCACAGATTCTCAATTGGATTTAGGTCTGGATTTAGACCGGCCATTCTAATGCCGCGTACACACGATCGGACATTCCGACAACAAAATCCTGGATTTATTTCCAATGGATGTTGGCTCAAACTTGTCCTGCATACACACGGTCACACAAATGTTGTTGGAAATTCCGAACGTCAAGAACGCGGTGATGTACAACACGTAAGACGAGCCGAGAAAAATGAAGTTCAATAGCCAGTGCGTGCAGTGGGGGGTGTGGAGGCAAATGGTATTAGGGATTTAATGCCTGGAGTTCAGATTTAAGGTCCAAACCTTTTTTCAGATTTGCTTATAATGAGGCATGCGAGTGATGTGAGATGCATTGTAAATAGTACATCTGTGAAGGTTTTCAGTCATCCAGGTCATAAGACATTGAGCAGCAGTAAATCAGATGCTCAATAAGTGCACAGCCCAATGAGGAGAGTCAACTTTCCATATCTAGACACCCATTTACTGGGGTCAGGAATACTAGGATATAAGCTAACAAACACATACAATACTGGTGGTTCACACCTACAGTTATGTAATTCCAATAATTACTTGTTTTAGGTTCATAACATCGTGGTTAGTGGACAATGAATATTAGAAACAAAAACATCATGGTTTATATGCCTAGGAATTCCCTACTATTTAGGCTGGCCATGGATGGTCCAAATTTCGGCTGGTTCAGCAGGAACTGGCCAAGATTCAAACCACGAGTGGGCAGGCTGAATGTACCAAGTTGATCAATCGATCAGCCTGGGTACAACCAGCCTGCCGGATTCACTTGTGATTATCACTAGCGGCTGCTATAGCTGCTAGCAATAATCAATATCGTCTCCTGGCATGGACAGCTTTCCCCCCGGGAGCAGACAATGACTCAGCAGGAGGGATTCCCCTGTTAGCACTGTGGTTGCAGGAAAGAAATTTGCACTGTCTATGGCCGGCCTTAGCTGAGCCGCTCAAAGAGTAAAAATTTCTAAGAATACACTTCCATTCCAGCTGTTCTTGAATTACTACCACTAGCTACTTTAAGTTTTATTAATGTACTAATTACATAGGCTTTCACAGGCTCATGAGGTTTTCTTTTTTTAGCCACAAAATAAAAGGCATCTTGCTAGCTTTCTTATCTTATTAAATAATACAACTTTGCATTGTCAAGTAAAGTTCTAATTTCAGGGCGCAGTGCATGCTTGTCAAAGTGAAGCATAAAAAGCACACTCTAAACACCATTCCTGCCTGAAACAGTAGCGCTTGCCCTTTGGGTGTATTTTATTGGGTGATGCCAGAGAAGTTTAACTAGCCAGTTCCAATCAGATTTGCACTGCTCAGTAGAAATGACGGAAGCTCTATAAATCTGCTCTGTTGGCAGTTTACCCAATCCATTCCCACTATCCTGTGTGCCAGGATCAGATCAGCCGCCTCATATTTTCTTCTTTTATTTCGTTTTTTTTTTTTGTTTTAATTCAAATCTAGCACCCTTGCCAACACATCCACAAAAATACCAGTTATAGTGAGAGCTGTGATTGTAAGGTTCTCAAGCTATGCTATTACCAGCACATTCTGTAGGGTTGATTTACTAAAGGCCAATTGACTGTGCAGTGTGCAAAATGCAGTTGCTCCAGAGCTTAGTAAATTAACAGAAGCTCTGCTGACTTCCATCATCCAATCATGTGCAAGCAAAAGTGCTGTTTTTTTACATTTTCCTTGCATGTGATTGGGTACTCTTTGCAAAGTGAAGCCTTATCTCATTTAACTAAGCTCTGGAGCAACTGCACTTGCAGAGGTTTTTTTTTGTTTAAACTCTTTTCTTTACTAATAAAATTATTATATAAAATCTAGCAGCAGACCTCCCGACGTCCTTCTTTTGGGGGGGATTTTTTTGTTCTTCTTAAATAATTCTCCCTGATGTTTTATATTATGCCCTAGGAACGGGGAAGGTCTTGATTCAGACTTATTTTAGTCAAGAATCTAGTTGCAGATCTACTATATATGATATAGAAAATATACAACAATCTGGTAGATCCGGGCACCACAAATACATTTTTTCCTCTGCACTTGCAGAGGGCAACTATTCTAATGCCGCGTACACACAATCAGAATTCTCGTTGCAAAAAGCTCTGAAGGTTTTCCCGATGGAATTCTGACGGAATTCCGCTCAAACTGTCTTGCCTACACACGGTCACACCAAATTCCATTCGTCAAGAACGCAGTGACGTACAACACTACACCGAGCCGAGTTCAATGCTCCCGAGCATGCGTCGAATTGTTTCCGAGCATGCGTAGGAATTTTGCGCGTCAGAATTGCTACAGACGATTGGAATTTCCGATGGAAACCTTTTCCGTCGGAAAAAAATTGAGAACATGCTCTCAATTCTTTGCTATCGTGAATTCGGCCAACAAAATTCCGATGGAGCCTACACACGGTTGCATTTTCCAATGAAAAGCTCTCATCGGTCTTTTTCTGGCTGGAATTCCGATCGTGGCATTAGTCTATTTTGCCTTTAGTAAATCAACCCCTGTTTGTCCATCAATATTACAAGAGATCTTAGTAAAGTTACATTTTAAATTAACACCCCACCCCAGCATCCCCTCTTCCCCACCGAAATCTTATACTAACCCGTCCACCCTCCTGACAGATCCATGCTGTTGAAGCCCTTGGAGATCTGCATAGCCATGTTGCAAACTTTTCTGACTGGTCCCTTACCACTTGCAAGCAGAAATCCTATTCATTTCAATGGAGGGATTGGGATTGATTTATTAAAACTGGAGAGTGCAAAATCTGGTGCAGCTGTACATGGTAGCTAATCAGCTTCTAACTTCACCTTGTTCAATTAAGCTTTGACAAAAAAAAAAAACCTGAAAGCTGATTGGTTTCTATGCAGAGCCGCACCAGATTTTGCACACTCCAGTTTTAGTAAATCAACCCCTATGTCTATCATTGTGATGTATGATAAACAGGAAAGTTTGCAGCAGTGTGCCCATTTGGGCAATAAAGTAGGAACTTGGACAGGTAAGTTACAAACCCTTACAGATACCCAGTGAAGTGACTGGCCTTTCATCTCTGGTGATACACAGAGATTAAACAAATCCCCTACATAAGTTGTACCTCTCTATATGTAGTCTTCTCTTCTCTACATCTGTTCAAATTGCTGATTTCAAATGCTTGTCTGAGAGTTCAGAAAAAAGGGGGCGGAGAGCTAAAGTTACAGTCTGCTGGTCTCACTGGGGAGAGCTCTGAGAGCTGATTGGAAGGAACACACACCCTCCACACAGCGCACAGGAACAGAGCTGAGGCTGTAAATCTGTTGGAGGTCCCTTCCCTGACACCATTTTTCTCTTGGTGTCAGGAAAACTTGTCAGAAGAGATTCATGCTGCTATCAGAGGAAGGAAGCAGCAGAAGGAAATCACACTTAGTGCTCTTAACCACTTGCCGACCGCTGCATGTACATATACATCAGCAGAATGGCACGGCTGTGCAAATGGGCGTACCTGTAGCGCAATCGCCTCACGTAGAGGAAGAATGGGGAGATGTTAATGTAAAAAAGCATCTCCCCATTCTGCCCAGTGACTCTGTCACTGATCATAGCTCCCTGTGATCGGGAGCGGTGATCAATGATGTGTCAATCGTAGCCACGCCCCCTAACAGTTAGAATCTCTCCCTACGACACATTAACCCCTTCCTAGCCAGCTAGTGGTTAACCCCTTCGGTGCCAGTGTTATTTTTACAGTAATCAGTGCAATTTTATAGCACTGATTGCTGTATAAATGACAATGGTCCCAAAAATGCATCAAAATTGTCCAATGTGTCCGCCATAATGTCGCAGTCACGATAAAAATCGCAGATCGCCGCCATTACTAGTAAAAAAAAAATATTAATAAAAATGCCATAAAACGATCCCATATTTTGTAGGCGCTATAACTTTTGCGCAAACCAATCAATAAACGCTTATTGCGATTTTTTTTACCAAAAATATGTAGAAGAATACGTATCAGCCTAAACTGAGGAAAAAAAATATATTTTTATATATTTTTGGGGGATATTTATTATAGCAAAAAAATAATGTGTTTTTTTCAAAATTGTCGCTCTATTTTTGTTTATAGCGCAAAAAATAAAAACAGCAGAGGTGATCAAATACCACCAAAAGAAAGCTCTATTTGTGGGGAAAAAAAGGACGTCAATTTTGTTTGGGAGCCATGTCGCACGACCGCGCAATTGTCAGTTAAAGCGACGCAGTGCCGAATCGCAAAAAGTGCTCTGGTCTTTGGCCAACCAAATGGTCCGGGGCTTAAGTGGTTAATTAAGACAAATACACACTATAGAGGGATATGTTTGTTCATATTAAATGTCTGAGGTTTACAACCGCTTTAAAGGATAACTGTATGAAAGTGCCAATGTCTTACAAGGAGGAGATAAAAAAGAACAGTCTGGAGGGGGCCGGCAATTCTGTTGCTATAATATCAGCCCATACGCCTGGTGCACTCGACTGGGGGGTCACACTTTTGTTTTTAAAAAAGGAAAAAAAAAAAAATAGTGCACCGAGTGCAGCTTTGCCTATTGATTACTTACCTATTTGAAGTTGGGTTGGTCTTCAAAAACCCTACTGCCTGAAGACCAGCAGGGATTTCCTGATGTTGCTTGGCACTGGTCGCCAAAGAATCTTTTTATCTACCTGATATAAAATGATCTGTAACATACCATTCCACTTAGAGTCAGCACTAAGATTGCAGGTACTTTTGCAGTTCCTTGTCCTCTAGTTGCACACAAAGTAATTCCATGGTACACGCTGTCTATGCTGGCAATCTGAGTTTTTGTAGTGGAGTTATCAATATAAATTAAACTGCATTAGGTACAATTGCAAAAACCTTTAGACATGGAGTATATAGCTGCAATATAAGTTCTGTAGTTCTGCTCTTAATGTAGTTATCTTCTACATTTCAAAACAAAATAGTCTTTTCAAGCTGAAACTAGGATCCCTAGTGGGGTTGAAGATATTTTTCTGTGCGTCCTTTTTCTACGCTTGCTAAGTAGGCATTCATGTCTCCCTATTAACACAGTGCAACAGAGGATACAGGGTGACAATGACTCTGCTGCTAACTGGATCAAATTAATGTAATTAGTGTATCATTTACCTGAAATTGTTTTGTAACAAACCATTAATGAATTGCGTAGGTTTGCTCCACACCATTGTCAGAAAAATAATTAGTCTCATCACAGCACTTAAGGCTGAGCATAAAACATTCCAAACAAAATGCACATAAATTAGACTTATGACACAGATCTACAAAGGTACAGTGATACAAAGAGTAACACTGCAAACACAGAACAAACATCCACATACCGGGGGAATGTGATACACACACTTAAAGTGGTAGTAAACCCAAATTACTTGCACCCCCCACACACACACACTTCCTGCCCTAGCAACAACATTGTCTCCAGGGCAGGGAGTCAGAGGAATTCTTTAACAGGGGCACAGATAGCAATAAAAACACTTAAAGCGGTTGTATAGTCAAATAAGTTACTTTTACCTACAGGTAAGCCTATAATAAGGCTTACCTGTAGGTAAAAAAAATATCTCCTAAACCGATATGCCCCATGCAATGAGCCGCTGACTGCAGCGGCGCATGCGCATGGGGGATTCTCGGCTGAAAGGCTGGCAGAGTCCGAACCTTGCCAGGAAGAAGTCTCCCGTGCGCATGCGCGGGAGTGACGATATCGCGGCTCCAGCCACTCACAGCGATGGAGTTGCGATACCCGGAAGACACGCCGAGGCGTGGACCAGGTGAGTTACCGACGCCTCGTTCTAAGGTAAGTATTTTTAGAATGAGCTAGTATGCGGTGTATACTAGCTCATTATGCCTTTTCCCTTACAGGTGTATAAAAAAATAAATAAGTTTCAGCGGGTTTACTCCGGCTTTAAGGAGGCTCTGTCACCAACTTAATAAACAAAGCTGGTAAAAGCACAGCAAATCAAGTATTTTAAATTATTACTTGCAATGCTTTCCTTTCCGTCAATTATTTTTAAAGACTAACTGCAGATTTTAATTTATCTTGAAATTTGTACAGATGTTTTTTCTTTTTGCACTTTGTATGTTTCCTATGGACTAGCTACAGGTTTTTACTATGTATCTTTTTCATTATATACTAGCGCTGAAGAAGGGGGAGGCAATTCCCCTGAAACACGTTGGCTCTACTTGTTTACTTTTTTCTCCAATAAATAACTATAAAATGAATCAAGTGAGACCTTGCTCTTTTTGTACATCGGGTGCTCCTCTCCAATCACCCAAAGTGTTCACTGCGGTAACGCCTCCATTATCAGAAAGGTAGCAGCCCTAGTCCCCAACGGAGTCTATCACTTAACACCTACAATTGGGATACAACTCATTGAAAGCAATTCCCTCCACAACTGTCGCACAGTAACTTGCTGCTAGGCAGCGTCAAGCGGCACTAGTCAAGCTCTGTCTTCCACTCAAACTTGATCAATTATTTTTATTCACTTTCAGGCTGCTTTTGAACTTTCTGGAAAAGTTGAGTACTTCAGAAAGAGTCCATTCCCTAGCACAGCCTCTTCTCCCCTTTGTAGAACCCTCTACTCCTCTTCTGGAAGTGTCTAATTATTATCTGTGCTGGCAAAGCTCCACCCCACTTCCCTTTAACGCCTTAAATAACCTATTATATAGCTGCTGAAGAAGGTACAAGGGGATATACCAGTGAATGGAAGCTCTGAGTCGACTGGGGCTGCTGACATTGCACTCAAGATAGTTGCGACCGGCAGCAATTTTAGGGCTTTGGATATCTGCAAATGAAAGGCTTTAATGGGTAAATAGCATACCTAAGATATGTTGCATGCACATATAATCGTATTGGAAAGTTTTTGTTCAAAGGAATGGTTGGCCTAGTGTATGGATATGTGATCTTTTATCTGGTTGCGCCCACTTCTGACTACATCTACACGTTTTTTTTCTCCTATATTTTCAATTTCACTGTTTCTTCTCCTCTCCTTCATCTTCCCCTCACTCCTTTTTCCTTTTCGTTCCCTCTCCCCTCCCCTTCCTACATTGCTTGAGCTCGGGGCCATGAGACCTAACTTAAGGTTTATAATTACAACCTCACTTTTGTACCCCTATTCTGTTGGTACCCCTGCTGGGCTGTTCCCCTGGTGTTGTTCAATACCCATCAACAGCCTCTGTAATACTCATATCTGGGTAAATCTATCCATAATATCTTTGGTCTGTATAGGGGGGTCGGAGTGCACTCGTGTTTTTTGGTGTATATATAATTTTTTAAATTGTATTTCTTTTTTCTTTCTATATATATATAATATATATATATATATATAGATAGATAGATAGATAGATAGATAGATAGATATATATATATATATATATATATATCTATGTGTTTTTGATTACCCTGTACGATACCTTAGTACATTTTGTATATTTATAAACTTTAATAAATTAAGATGGAACACAAAGGAATGGTTGGACAACAAAGTCACTTTAAGTAAGGGGAGACCAGGACCCCTGTTATTTTTTTCCTTTCTGTGCATGTACATTTAGGTCCATTTATATTTGGAAACAGGCACATTTCTCATACTTTTGGCGCTGTATGCCACCAGAACAAAATTAAAACAAAACAATCCAAATTAATTTGAAGTGCAGATTTTAGCTTTAATTCAAGGGGTTGAACATAAATATCAAGGACAAATTTTAGGAACTGCAACCATTTTTGGGCCACTTTCACACTGAAACGCTTATAAACTGACAGTAAAAACACTGAGCGCTTTTAAAGAGCTTTTTAGGCGCTTTTGAAGAGCTTTCCATTCATTTCAATGGGGAGGGAAGTTTTTCACAGCCCTGCCAGCTCACTGCCCCAGTGTGAAAGCGTTCATTGATTTTTAATGGAAATACGTTTTTCGTGAGCTTTTTAGGCGCTGTTTTTAGCCTGAAAAGCGCCTCAGTGTGAAAGTGGTCTTATACATAATCCCCCCATTTTCAAGGGCTCAAATGTAATTGGACAAATGAAAATAATCATAAATAAAATCTAAATTGTTTATATTTTGTTGAGAATCCTTTACTGGCAATGGCTGCCTAAAGTCTGGAACCCATGAAAATTACCAAAAACTGGGTTTCCTCCTTTCTGATGCTTTGCCAGGCTCTAACTGCAGCTGTCATGAGTTGTTCTATGTTTGTGGGTCTTTCTGCCTTTAGTTTTGCCTTCAGCAAGTGAAATGCATGCTCAATTGGGTTGAGATCAGATGATTGAGTTGGCCAATATTGCAGAATATTCCACTTATTTTCCTTCAAAAGCTCCTGGGTTGCTTTTTCAGTGTGTTTTGGATCATTGTCCATCTTTACTGTGAAGCGTTGTCCAATCAACTTTGCTTCATTTGGCTGAATCTGGGCTGACAGTATATCTCTAAACATTGTAGAATTCATCTGGCTGCTTCTGTCTTCTGTCACATCATCAATAAACACCAATGACCTAGTGCCACTGGAAGCCATGCATGCCCATGCCATCACACTGCCTCCACTGTGTTTTACAGATGATGTGTGCTTTGGATCATTAGCTGTTCCAAGCTTTTGCCACACTTTTTTCTTTCAGTCATTCTGGTACAGATTAATCTTAGTTTCATCCGTCCAAAGAATGCTTTTCCAGAACTTGTCTGGCTGTTTTAGATTTTTTTGGACAAAGTATAATCTGGCTTTTCTATTCTTCAGGCTTATAAATGGTTTGCACCTTTTGATGAACCCTTTGTATTTGCTCTCGTGAACTCTTCTTTTGATTGTAGACTTTGACAATGATAAGCCCACCTCCTGGAGAGTGTCCTTCACTTGTCTGGATGTTGCGAATGGGTTTGTATTTACCATAGAGTGGATCCTGCGATCATCCACCACTGTTGTCTTCTGTGGATGTCCAGACCTTTTTATGTTGCTGAGCTCGCCAGTACGTTCTACCTTCCTCAGAATGTACCAAACTGTTGATTTGGCCACTCCTAATGTTGCTGTTATCTCTCTGATGGATTTGTTTTGCTTTTGAAGCCTTACAATGGCCTCTTTCACTTTCTTGGACAGCTCCTTTGAACGCATGATGTAGGTTCACAGCAATAGATTCCAAATGCAAATACCACACTTATAAGCAACTACAGACCTTTTACCCGCTTAATTGATGAAGAAATAAGGAAGGAGAAGCCCACACCTGACCATGAAACAGTTTTTGATTCAATTGTCCAAATACATTTGCTCCCTTGAAAAAAGAGGAATGGCTATTCTTAAGAGCTGTAATTCCTAAACCCTTCCTTCTTCCGTAAATCTGAGAGTGTGCACTTTCAGCCCATATCCATTATACATCTATAGTTTGAATAAGTTTTGGTAAATACCTGAAAATAACAAAAAATGTGCCTGTGTCCAAATATATATGGACCTAACTGTATGTTTCCATGTGTTTTCTTATCCACTTCCTAGCTAGTGATAATGATATTACTGAAACTAGAGGACATAGAAAATCTCCCAAAGGGTCAAGCAGACAGCAAACAACACCATAATGAAGAAAAAAAAATGTCTTACCCTATTCCATCACATTAAACATAGAAACTATATTAAAAAAGCATAGCCCAGACTTCAAAATGGCAGAAAGGATAGTCAAAGAAAAAGCTTAGGGCATTAACGTTGTATACCAAATACAGTATCTCACAAAAGTAAGTACACCCCTCACATTTTTGTAAATATTTTATTCTATCTTTTCATGTGACAACACTGAAGAAATTACACTTTGCTACAATGTAAAGTAGTGCGTGTACTCACTTTTGTTGCCAGCGGTTTAGACATTAATGGCTGTGTGTTGAGTTATTTTGAGGGGACAGCAAATTTACACTGTTATACAAGCTGTACACTCACTACTTTACATTGTAGCAAATTGTAATTTCTTCAGTGTTGTCACATGAAAAGATATAATAAAATATTTACAAAAATGTGAGGGGTGTACTCACTTTTGTGAGTTACTGTAATCATTCTAAATACAAAAAAGGTCAAGAATAACCTATATTAAACAAATACAAAAAATAAAGATTATTTTGCCAAAGCAGCAATGTAAACACAAGTGCTGCCAATAAAACACATTCAAATTCATTTAAAACAGACAAAGACTAATTTAAAAGGTTTCTGCTTTAAATACATTTTAAT
The DNA here is from genome assembly GCA_028564925.1 of Lithobates sylvaticus. Taxonomy (NCBI): domain Eukaryota; kingdom Metazoa; phylum Chordata; class Amphibia; order Anura; family Ranidae; genus Lithobates; species Lithobates sylvaticus. The sequence goes on from CM053032.1 coordinate 234,259,644, forward strand.
GTATTTTATTGGCAGTCCTTGTGTCTACGTTGCTGCTTTGGCAAAATAAATATATTTGTATTTTGTGATAGAGATTATTCTTGACATTTTTTTTTTTAGATGTATATCTATTTAGAATGAGCATTTGGTAATTGTTTCTATAATGGCAATGAATTAATCGGATAAAAGTGAAGCGCTCCATGGTACAAACATAAAAGTAAATATGAGACAACTTTTAGGACTTAATTTATTTGCATTATTGCATAAGTTTTCTGTCCCATATTTACTTTTAGGTTTGTAGCATGGAGTGCTTCACTTTTATTTGATTAATTATTTTTTATGTGTATAGTGGTTGCACATATAGGTGGTAGAAGCTCTACTTATTCTTCTATGGTATAATATTTTTTCTGTTGTCTGTGATATTTAATAGTGCAGGGATATTTCATTATTTATTTTGCTATATTTGCAATGCCCTAACACTTTAACAAATTATCCTAAATTTAAAAAAAAAGGTAATTTTAGAGGGAGTTTCACTTTAATAACTTTGATAGACTTAAAGCACATTTCAAATTTTGCCGTCAAATTTGAAAAAAACCCACTATATGTTTGGTATGTTTCCATTCACACGGCATACCTAAAAAATGTTTTAAACTTTTACCTTTTAGATGTTTCTTAGGAGGAGGTGTCATGGCTGACTGCAAGGTTTTTTAAAACAATGTTAGAATAAGTCTGTCCCAAGCCTGTCCTTATTAACATACAGCGCAAGAAGCCACGCCTCTACACCTTTAACCCTTTGTTGGGGAAGACAGTTTTCAACTCTAGTTACAATTTGTAACAAAAGATTTGCCTGCACAGTACAGACAGGCAAACAAAGCTGCCCAGTTTCCTCATAAAGAAAGAGAATTAATACGATTTTTCCTTACTGGAGGGTCCATAATTAAGCATCTAAAAAAAAAAAAAAAAAGATAATTTTAAATATTTTTTATGCTATGCTACAGTATATGATTGGGAGCATGTAAGAAATATGAAGTAGGCATTATCCCAGTTTGGCTGCAAAAGCGGAAATTTACTTTACGATTTCTGCCAACACAAGTTAAAAAGTAGACCATAACATGCATAAAGTACAGTACATTCTAACCAAAAAGTTCAGTCAGTGGTCAGTGTTACAGCAGAGTACAGGGCCTAAATGAGTTAATGCGGAACAAAAAGACAAATCCATTCACTAAGTAAATAGATTTCCCAATCCAATAATACACAGTGGTGCAGAAAAGATACTCTGTCCTTTTAATGATCGCATCCATCATCGTCCCCGCTTTCTGAAAGATGATCTTACGACCGCGTCCGGGATTCAATGCCAATTTAATTAAAAGACATAACAAAGGCGAGCTAATGAAGCAAAAGGCAAGAGCTAGAGAAGGAAAAAAAATGGCAAATTGAGGAAAAAAGTAAGAAAAAAGCTTTTTGCTAGGTAGAAAAGGTCATGTGGAACAAAAGAACGCCCTTTTTTTTCCCATTCGGTTTTACCAGTCTTGTTGGAGCACTATGTGGCACCCAGGTTCCTCTCAGCCTGATAAAATCAACAGCGGAGATGTGGCTGGAGATGGAGCCGAGCACTCTGTAGACTGCTCTGTAGACTGTTTTGTAATGCTCTGACATTACCGAATAAAGGGCAATGTGACCAGGAATCTTTTTATGTTCTTTACTGAGCATATTTGATTTAAAAAGGTAGAAGTGATCTGTTGTCTAAAAGACAAATCATACTTCTACATAAATAACCATTTTCTCTTATAATGTCAAGGAAAGCAGGCTCTGGTTGTAATTTAACAAATCTATTTTTTTCTTTCTTGGGAGATGAGCTCATAGAAAAAGTATTAATCCATATTCCTTCTTTGAAAAACATAATTGTAAAGCATATGAATATGTTCAAAAAAGGAAAAAACACACATATGAGAGTTCGGGCTGCGCACCCCAAGATACATGGAAATGATATGGGAAGGTTCCCCCAGGGGGGTTTTAATGCAGCAGAATAGGTCAATCAGAGTATGACGATTAGATAAAAGGGTCTTTATTAGCTGAGTTACAAATACATGTCAGTGTTAAAATGTTACACTCTGGTTGAAAGAATACAATAATCATTCCATAATACAGCCAAGCAACCATATATTCATACAGCATAACATAGTGGTTTAAACTGCATGCGAATCCCGACGTTTCGACCTATTATATCATGGTCTTCTTCTGGGGAATGGTTGACTCCTAGATAAATATGTTTGAACATCTCAGTTATAAGAAGTATCATACATTATGCATCAATTATTATCACGAGCACAATGCTATTATATTTACCGCTGGAGAGTGAAATGAAAAGGCCTCGCAACCAGAAATTTTAAAATCTGTTGGATGATCCAGTGGATTCCATGGCTGTCCTGGCCTCACCAGGAGAGGGAATACGGCCCAAAGGGCTTGCAAGAGACCACACTGCGAGACACCCCCCATGGGAAGAAAAGGGAAAAGCGGCACCTGCAGCAAATGGGAATCAGCGATAATTGAACTTCTAACACTAATATATGTCTATTTAGTGTTCATATCAGGATGTGCATCCACTATGGATATTCTTATCAATGCATGAGCTTATTACATGAGAACTAGTGTTTTATAAGGAATAGAGTAATGTAATGATAATTATTTTATGATAAAATTAGTGATTAGTATAACAAAAGTAAGTGCTGAGTGAGCAAAGTGTGCAGGATTGAACAGTGTAAATGGTAAACATATATTAAAATTAGTGGTGACACATTGTGTGCGGGGGAAAAAATAAATAAAATAAACACAATAGTAGGGGAGGGAAAAACAAAAACCTCAAATAAATAGTGACAAGAATTGTTGTGTATTATGTGTGTCAGTGCAACCATAAATTACTTAAAATTGGATTGGGTGAAAAGGAAATAGGCAGGTATTACCTTGAGTGTGGGTGAAAGTAGGTTTATCAATGATAATAAAGTATGTGACCTAGCTGCAGTTATGCATGTTAGGTAAAGGCTCAATAAACACGGAAAGAGCCAAAATTTAATATTGGGTATAATTGTTAATTTCAGATTAAGTATACTTATTAATTACAGCTTAAATCGACTTGAAGCTTATTACAACAAAAAAGCCGGTTATCCTATATGGAAAATGCTGTACTTACATTGAGCCATATCCATGCAGGAAACATCCATCCAGGTTGTGCAGGGGATCAATGTTAACCACTTCCCGACCGCCCCATGTAGATATACGTCGGCAGAATGGCACGTACAGGCAGAACCACGTACCTGTACGTGCCATTCTTCAGGCGCGTGGGGGGTCCGATCGGACCCCCCCCGGCCGGCGGGGACGGTCGGGATCGCTTCAGGAGCGATCCGGGATGAGGGGACGGCCAGTGGTTTCTGGCCACCCCCTCGCGATCGCTCCTGGCGAATCAGATGCTTCCTCTGTCTGTGTCAATCAAAACACAGGCAGAGGAAGTGATGTCACACTCGGTGCGCCGGTCTATGTGACCGGAACGCCGAGGAGTCAACACACACAGGTTAGTGCACCAACAGTACACTGACACCAGTACACATAGGCACACAAACCACCCCCCTGTCACCCCCAGATCACCCCCCAGATCACCCCCTCCCCCCCCCCAGTCACAGTGTCACTAATTGCAGTGATCATTTATTTACTGATCACTGCATTTAGTGTCAGTGTGACTGTAATAACTGTCAGTGCAGTTAGTTTTAGGTCCAAGGTAGCCCCCCACCCCCCCCCTAATAAAGGTTTAACCCCTTGATTGCCCCCCAGGTAACCCTTTCACCCCCTTTTGCCAGTGTCACTAAGCGATCGTTTTTTCTGATCGCTGTATTAGTGTCACTGCTGTCGCTAGGTAACCATTTTTTTTTTTTTTTTTAGGTAACCGCCATGTTTATATAGGTTCATAAATAGGTTTATAGGTCAGGTACCCCCATATTACAACCTAAATAAAGGTTTTAACCCCCTGATTGCCCCTAGAGTTAACCCTTTCACCAGTGATCACAGTATAACTGTCACTGGTGACGCTGGTTAGCCAGTTAGTTATTTCGTTATTTAGGTTCCCCGTCAGGTTTTTCTATAGCGTCAGGTACCCCCATATATTACCTAATAAAGGTTTTAACCCCCTGATTGCCCCTAGTTAACCCTTTCACCCCCTTTTGCCAGTGTCACTAAGCGATCGTTTTTCTGATCGCTGCATTAGTGTCGCTAGGTAACCAGTTTTTTTTTAGGTTAACCGCCATGTTTATATAGGTTCATAATTAGGTTTATAGGTCAGGTACCCCCATATTACAACCTAAATAAAGGTTTTAGCCCCCTGATTGCCCCTAGTTAACCCTTTCACCCCCTTTTGCCAGTGTCACTAAGCGATCGTTTTTCTAATCGCTGCATTAGTGTCACTGGTGCCGCTAGGTAGCCAGTTTTTTTTTTTTTAGGTAACCGCCAGGTTTATATAGGTTCATAAATAGGTTTATAGGTCAGGTACCCCCATATTACAACCTAAATAAAGGTTTTAACCCCCTGATTGCCCCTAGAGTTAACTCTTTCACCAGTGATCACAGTATAACTGTCACTGGTGACGCTGGTTAGCCAGTTAGTTATTTAGGTTCCCCGTCAGGTTTTTATATAGCGTCAGGTACCCCCATATATTACCTAATAAAGGTTTTAACCCCCTGATTGCCCCTAGTTAACCCTTTCACCAGTGATCACCGTTTAACTGTTACGGGTGACGCTGGTTAGTTAGTTTGTTTTTTATACTGTCAGGGCACCCGCCATTTATTACCCAATAACGGTTTAACCCCCTGATCGCCCGGCGGGTGATATCAATTAGGTTTTAGGGTCAAATAAGGTCTGCGTCGCCCCAGGTTAGTGCCAGTACCGCAAACACCCACGCACAAAGCATACACCTCCCTTAGTGGTACAGTATCTGAACAGATCAATATCTGATCTGATCAGATCTATACTAGCGTCCCAGCAGTTTAGGGTTCCAAAAAAAAAAAAAACGCATTGTTAGCGGGATCAGCCCAGATACCTGCTAGCACCTGCGTTTTCCCCCTCCGCCCAGCCCACCCAGCCCCCCCCAGTGCAGTATCGATCGATCACTGTCACTTACAAAACACTACGCACACATAACTGCAGCGTTCGCAGAGTCAGGCCTGATCCCTGCGATCGCTAACAGTTTTTTTTGTGGTAGCGTTTTGATTCAGTCGCTAACAGTCAGGAGCTTTTTTACCTGTAAATCTCAAAAAAATAAAAAAATAGTTGTCGTTTTATTGTTCTCTCTCTCTTGTTGCTCTTTTTTTACTCCATTCTATTCTGCAATGTTTTATTATGTTTTATCATGCTTGCTTTTCAGGTATGTAATTTTGTTTACTGTGTTTTAGTGTTAACCATTTTTTTGTTTTCAGGTGCGCCATTCAGTTGCAGCGCGGATTTATTTATCTTGACAGCAACAGTGTTTGCTCCCACGATACATAAAGACGCGACTCCAACACTGTAGGAGGTGATTTCACCACCACAGTTAAAAAAAAAAGAGCATATATGCCGAAGCATGGGGGCAGCAGGGGGGGGGGGAGCGATTGGCTCCTAATGCTGCGTACATACGGTCGAAATTCCGACGGAGCCTTGCCCCGTGGAAAAGTGCAACCGTGTGTACATGGCATAACTTTTGTGGGAGGATGCCCCCATGCTTCGGCATATATAAATGGTGCATGTATGCCCATCATTAGAAGTGGGTGGATGAAGGGAGGTATTCTAATGGTGGGCCTACCCACCAATCAATCTCTTTTTTTCGTTCAGCCAAGAGGCTGCATGAAAAATAAAGATTACAATATATGTCCAGTATGTTGCTGGACTTTGAATGGTTATACCAGAATGATGCCTGCAGGTTTAGGTATCATCTTGGTATCATTCTTTTCAGCCAGTGATCGGCTTTCATGTAAAAGCAATTCTAGCGGGTAATTAGCCTCTAGACTGCTTTTACAAGCAGTGGGAGGGAATGTCCCCCCTCCCGGATATAAACCGCGCCATTGGGAAATTGGGAAAGCGTTTTATCACACCGATCTTGGTGTGGTCAGATGCTTTGAGGGCAGAGGAAAGATCTAGGGTCTAACAGACCCCAATTTTTTCAAAAAAAGAGTACCTGTCACTGCCTATTGCTATCATAGGGGATATTTACATTCCGTGAGATAACAATAAAAATGATAACAAAAGAAAAAAAATGAGGGAACAGTTTTAAAATAAAATAAAAAAGCTAAATAAAAAAAAAAAATTAAAAAAAAAAAAAAAAAAAAAAAAAGCACCCCTGCCCCCCCCTTCTCTTGCGCAAAGGCGAACACAAGCGTTGGTCTGGCGTCATACGTAAACAGCAATTGCACCATGCATGTGAGGTATCACCGCGAAGGTCAGATCGAGGGCAGTAATTTTAGCAGTAGACCTCCTCCGTGAATCTAATGTGGTATCATGTAAAGGCTTTTAAAGGCTTTTAAAAATGTATGTAGTTTGTCGCCACTGCGTGTTTGTGCGCAATTTCAAAGCATGTCCTGTTTGGTATCCATGTACTCGGCCTAAGATCATATTTTTTATTTCATCAAAAATTTGAGCAATGTAGTGTGTTTTAGTGCATTAAAATAAAAAAAAGTGTATTTTTTTCCCACAAAAAATGCGTTTGAAAAATCGCTGCGCAAATACTGTGTGGAAAAAAAAAATGCAACACCCACCATTTTAATCTGTAGGGCCTTTGCTTTAACAATATATATAGTGTTTGGGGGTTCAACGTAATTTTCTTGCAAAAAAAAAATATGTTTTCATGTAAACAAAAAGTGTCAGAAAAGGCTTTGTCTACAAGTGGTTAGAAGAGTGGGTGACGTGTGACATAGGCTTCTAAATGTTGTGCATAAAATGCCAGGACAGTTCAGGCCCCCCCCCCCCCCCCCAAACGCCCCCATTTTGGAAAGTAGACACCCCAAGCTATTTGCTGAGAGCAATGTTGAGCCCATTAAATTTTTTTTTTTTTTTTGTCCCAAGAGATTGAATAATGAAAAAAAAAAAATATATATATTTTTTTTTTTACAAAAAGTTGTCACTAAATGATATATTGCTCAAACATGCCATGGGCATATGTGGAAATACACCCCAAAATACATTCTGTTGCTTCTCCTGAGTACGGGGATACCACATGTGTGGGACTTTTTGGGAGCCTAGCTGCGTACGTCACCCCAAAAACCAAGCACCGCCTTCAGGCTTTCTAAGGGTGTAATTTTTTTATTTCACTTCTCACTGCCAATCACAGTTTCGGAGGCCATGGAATGCCCAGATGGCATAAAACCCCCCAAAATGACCCCATTTTGGAAAGTAGACACCCCAAGCTATTTGCTGAGAGGTATGGTGAGTATTTTGCAGATCTCGCTTTTTGTCACAAAGTTTTGAAAATTGAAAAAAGAAAAAAAAAAATTTTTTTTTTCTTTACTTTCTTCATTTTCAAAAACAAATGAGAGCTGTAAAATACTCACCATGCCTCTCAACAAATAGCTTGGGGTGTCTACTTTCCAAAATGGGGTCATTTGGGGGGGTTTTGTGCTATTTTGGCATTTTATGGCCTTCGAAACTGTGATAGGTAGTGAGGAGTGAAATCAAAAATTTGCACCCTTAGAAATCCTGAAGACGGTGCTTGGGTTTCGGGGCCCCGTACGCGGCTAGGCTCCCAAAAAGTCCCACATATGTGGTATCCCCATACTCAGGAGAAGCAGCAAAATGTATTTTGGGGTGCAATTCCACATATAACTATGGCATGTGTGAGCAATATATCATTTAGTGACAACTTTTTTTAAATTTATTTTTATTTTTTATTTTTTTTCTTTATTCAATCACTTGGGACTAAAAAAAAAAATATTCAATGGGCTCAACATGCCTCTCAGCAAATAGCTTGGGGTGTCTACTTTCCAAAATGGGGTCATTTGGGGGGGTTTTGTGCTATTTTGGCATTTTATGGCCTTCGAAACTGTGATAGGTAGTGAGGAGTGAAATCAAAAATTTGCACCCTTAGAAATCCTGAAGGCGGTGCTTGGGTTTCGGGGCCCCGTACGCGGCTAGGCTCCCAAAAAGTCCCACACATGTGGTATCCCCATACTCAGGAGAAGCAGCTAAATGTATTTTGGGGTGCAATTCCACATATAACCATGGCATGTGTGAGCAATATATCATTTAGTGACAACTTTTTGAAAACATTTTTTTTTTTTTTTGTCTTTATTCAATCACTTGGGACTAAAAAAAAAAAATATTCAATGGGCTCAACATGCCTCTCAGCAAATAGCTTGGGGTGTCTACTTTCCAAAATGGGGTCATTTGGGGGGGTTTTGTACTTCCCTGCCATTTTAGCACCTCAAGAAATGAGATAGGCAGTCATAAATTAAAAGCGGTGTAAATTCCAGAAAATGTACTCTAGTTTGTAGACGCTATAACTTTTGCGCAAACCAATAAATATACGCTTATTGGCATTTTTTTTACTAAAGACATGTGGCTAAATACATTTTGGCCCAAATGTTTGATTAAAATTGAGTTTATTGGATTTTTTTTTATAACAAAAAGTAGAAAATATCTTTTTTTTTTTCAAAATTTGCAGTCTTTTTCCGTTTATATCGCAAAAAATAAAAATCACAGAGGCAATCAAATACCATCAAAATAAAGCTCTATTTGTGGGAAGAAAAGGACGCCAATTTCGTTTGGGTACAACATTGCATGACCGCGCAATTACCAGTTAAAGCAGTGCAGTGCGAAATTGAAAAAAGACCTCTGGTCCTTTGGCTGCCAAATGGTCCGGGGCTGAAGTGGTTAATACGAGACCAAAACTAACGCAAAAGCAGGCATACATTTTTTTTTACATAAGCATGTTGTAGCCTTCTGAAAGTGTCAGGTAGCCTGAAACTCTCCTTCCTCAAGAACTCAATGATGGCACATTGCTTCTGCTTGGAATACATTATTTACCCAAAAAGAAATAAAGAGGAGGCACCAGTAGCCACCAAAACCCCATATGTTAAAGCTAGTTATTTAGAGGCTATATAAAGTTAGGATTAGGGGTTAAGGGAAAGGTATATGAGGTTAGCAGTTAGGTATAAACTTTCAGGATTTATGTTAAGGGTTGCATTTAAGCAGAAGTCCCCAATCCTCCCACACCCTTCCATGGCTTCCCTGCACTTACAACAGTTTTTGCTGATCCATTGACATCACAGGATGCAATGAAAAAGAAGTAGTGATGGCACCAAGAGCAATCGGCACTTCATATTTTAAGCCCCCGTATAGACGGTCGGAAATTCCGACCACAAAATCCGTCAGATTTTTTCCGACGGATTTTGTCTGACACTGGTGTTGCATACACACGGTCGGACAAAGTTGTCGGAAAATCCAATCATTCTGAACGTAGTGACGTTCGTTGCGTACGAAGGAACTACGTAGAGGCTAGTAGCCAATAGCTTTGGTCTCGTAATTTGATCTGAGCATACGTGGCACTTTGTCCGTCGGAATTCTCTACACATGATCGGAAAAAGTCTGATCGTATTTTGTTCTCGGAAAATTTGAGAGCAGGAGTCCGATGGAGCCCACACACGGGCGGATTTTCCGACAACATGGTCCGATCGGACATTTTCCTTTGGAATTTCCGACCGTGTGTACAGGGGCTTAAGCTTTTGGGGGGGCTGATGCAGCTGCTTCCCCCTTTAGCCTGCACTGGACCATACTTGCCTCCTGTCCTACAGTGCTCCTGTCCCCAGCTGCGTTCAGAAAGCAGAGCCATGGTTGGGACAGCTTACAGCCATTTCACTTGTTGCTACATGTATACAAAGTGGTTGTAAACCCACTTTGACAAAACAAAAAGAAAAAAAAACACCTGCAAGACAAAGGCATAATGAGCTAGTATCCATAGCATACTAGCTCATTATGTAATACTCACCTGAGATCGATTGGCCCGAGCCGCGATGATGTCACTCCCACAAATGTGCGCAGTAACAGCACACTCACATACGTGCCATTGCTTCAGTTTGTGTCGGTGCGCATGTGCCGATGATGTCGGCACATGCAAATACAGGGACAGGTTTAGGAGATATCCTGGGTAGCTACAGGTAAGCCTTATTATAGGCTTGCCTGTAGCACAAAGTGGTCTGTAAGGGTTTACAACCACTTTAAGATTTGTGCCTTCGGCTATTGTTTGTCTCCCACATAAATATAGAGCCCTAGCATCTTCAGCATCGCTTTGACGGTTTCCACCTTGGCTATATGGGACTCATTGCGCTCCCAATATTCATGGAAATATAATTCTTCTCTGATGCCATTGTTACATCATTCTAATGTGTTGCCTGGTTCCCTAGATAAAGGGTTCAGGTTCTTAGAGGATAAACACCAACTCCATCATGTGACCGAAAACTCTAAAGTAAAATCTATGTGTTTAATATGTGGCCCAACAAGATTTAGGTATATGGACATTTGGCGATATACTCAGTTACCTCATTTTATAGGCAGCCTACCACAACCAATTTGATCATTAAACTAATTAACTCACGTAGAGGCAATATTTAGACGAGCGGTCCCTCCCCAGCATTGTATATTGCAATTTTATAAAGCTTTGTTGTCTTCAAGAGTCTGGATATCCAGCATATTAAACCCGCTGGGAAACGGATCTACAATACAGTCTTGATAACATTCTGATACTCTCTCACGTTACCTCCCTTTCTTCCAGAATAGAGGAAATCAATTATAAATTGCTTGTTAGGTGGTACTGTACACCTGTCAAGTTGCATTCAATGTTTTCTTCTAATTCTCCTCTGTGCTGGAGAGAATGTGGAGACCGTGCTACACACGGTCATATCTGGTGGTCCTGCCCTTTTATTAAAAAATACTGGCAGTCATTGATATAGCGTCTATACTACAAAAAGACACAATCCAGTTTGATCCTTGTATTATTTTATTTCACCTTACTCTACAATCAATATCTAGATATAAAAATTCAATAACTCCACATTTGTTAAACACAGCAAAATCTTTAATACCTATGTATTGGAAGCAAAAGTCTACACCAAAATAAGCCCAATGGTTACGAAAAATAGATGACATATGTGATAAAGAAGAACCGGCTCCTGTATAAATACGTCTGGGTAAACTAACGTACCCGTACGTTACTTTGAATTTCCCGTCGTGCCCGCACGCATGTGCCGCCTCGAGCCCCGTGATACCCGCAATCACGTGTCACGGAGCTCAAGAACGGGGAGATGCTGATGTAAACAGCATATCCCCATTCTGACTAGTGACAGCACACTGATTGTCTGCTCCCTGTCATCGGGAGCAGCGATCAGTGTGGTGTCACACACAGCCGCGCCCTCCAGACAGTTAGAAACACGCCCCTAGGAACACTTAAACCCCTCCCCACCCCCTAGTGGTTAACCCCTTCACTGCCAGTGACATTTTTACATTAATCAATGCAATTCTATAGCATCGATCGCTGTATTAATGACAATGGTCCCAAAAAATGTGTCAAAATTGTCCGATGTGTCCGCCATAATGTCACAGTCATGATAAAAATCAAATTATTAATAAAAATGCCATAAAACTATCCCCTATTTTGTAAACGCTATAACTTTTGCGCAAACCAATCAATAAACGCTTATTGCAATTTTTTTTACCAAAAATATGTAGAAGAATACGTATCGGCCTAAACTGAGGAAAAAAAAAATTTGTATACATTTTTGGGGGATATTTATTATAGTAAAAAATAATGTGTTTTTTTCTAAATATGTTGCTCTTTTTTTGTTTATAGCGCAAAAAATAAAAACCGCAGGGGGGGTCAAATACCACCATCAATTTTGACGTAAATTTTGTTTGGGAGTCACGTTTCACGTGCCTTTGGCCAATCATGGCTCAGGGGGACTAAATCCATGCTCCACACTATATTAGGCTGCTTATACGGGGGTTGTGTGTAGTGTTGTTAGTGTGGAGAGATAGCTTGATTTATTTTAAGCAGGCAGGTTATTCAGTTAGTGGCAGTGTATTTGATATATATATATATATATATATATATATATATATATACACAATAAATACAAAAAAAGAAAAATTGGCTGCGCTGAAATAATATAAATCAATTAGCCCACCAACCTCGTGACAAGTTAAATTGGTTACTACTAAATTATTAGTGTGAAACTAGATATCCTATATTTGGACTATAAGTCCACAACTCAGTGAAAAGTGTCAGAATAAAAAATTGCAATACAAATTACATTATCGTGAACACATAACAGTGAATCTAAATCTGGTGTAATGACATAGAGAACAACAGAGATCCAAGTGTGGATGAATGTCTTTTTATAAAGAAATGTTCTATTCATGCAGAGGAATCCACCACAGAGTGTAAAGTTCTGTTATTGGCAATTCACAGTGTTGTGACATCAGGTGTATATGGAGAAGTGATAAATTAGCCAGAGTGAAGATCCTCCACCAAAGGAAAAAATGGCAGCTTACCAGCTGGTCTGGTCTCTGTGTTAAGAGAGACCAGATGGGCAAATGGCATATACCCCTGCCTGGGTCTTTAACCGAACTCCTCCAGTTGACAATCGCCAGGTTTTCCAATTTAGAAATGGGTCTTTCTCTGGGGTCACTTGACTCTCAATCAGAGGAGATATTAGCATGAAAGAGAAAGGGACACCATGGCGCAATAACGTTTTTACCCTTTGTTTATTTAAAAAAAATTCCCATAAAATGGCACACTCACATGTACACAGCAATGAAAAAGCGGTTGTTTTAAAATTAGTCGAGCCGGCCGGCTCTCTTACTTGCTGCCCGTCGCTTCCTGGAGTACACGGGAGAAGGAGGAGGTGCAATTTGTATTGCAATTTTTTATTCTGACACTTTTCACTGAATTGTGGACTTATAGTCCAAATATAGGATATCTAGTTTCACACTAATAATTTAGTAGTAACCAATTTAACTTGTCACGAGGTTGGTGGGCTAATTGATTTATATATACACATATAAATATATATACAGTTGCAAAAAAAGTATGTGAACCCTTTTGGAATGATATGGATCTCTGTACAAATTGGTCATAAAATGTGATCTGATCTTCATCTAAGTAAACAATAGACAATCACAGTCTGCTTAAACTAATAACACACAATGAATTCAATGTTACCATGTTTTTATTGAACACACCATGTAAACATTCACAGTGCAGGTGGAAAAAGTATGTAAACCCTTGGATTTAATAACTGGTTGAACCTCCTTTGGCAGCAATAACTTCAACCAAACATTTCCTGTAGTTGCAGATCAGACGTGCACAATGGTCAGGAGTAGGGATGGGCCCAGTGTTCGATTCTAACCCATGTTCGAATCGAGCACCGGGCGTTCGCTCGCTCGGCGAGCCCAGAACTATTGGGGCCGCTCGCATCAAATTCGTGTGATGCGAGCGGCCCGCAATGCATTGCGCTAGTCGCAGTGCAATGCTGGCTGATGATTGGCCAAGCATGCACTGTGACCCCGCATGCTTGGCCAATCACAGCGCCGGCAGCGAGGAGAGCCATAATTGGCTACAGGCAGGATGCCTGTAGCCAATTATAGCTCAGGGGCTTTAGTACACGCCCCACGGTATAAGAGGCCGCCGCGGCGGCGGCCTCGCATATTATGTTTCAGTCACAGTGTCAGCGTGTCAGTGTGTTGCTGACTGCTGACAAGATATGCTCTATTTCTGGGGATATGTGTGTGCGTGCTGTTAGAACAGCATTGCAGTATCACATCTGGGGGTGTCTATAGGTGGCCTGTGAAGGGGGGCAGGTTTCCTGTGCTTAGAACTTTCCCTGCAAAAAAGTGTCATTTTTGCAGGAAAAAAGCTATTTAAAAGCACTCGCGGCTAATGAATTGATGGCTCCTGTAACACAGAGAACTGTCATTCATTAATAAGAATCAAAAAAAAAAGCGTGGGGGTCCCCCCAAATTCAATAACCAGGCCCTTCAGGTCTGGGATGGATATATAGGGGAACCCCAGCCAAAAAAAAATGGTATAGGGCCCCCCTCAAAATCCATACCAGACCCTTGAGGTCTGGGATGGATTTTAAGGGGAACCCTAGCCAAAAAAATGGCGTGGGGTCCCCCTCAAAATCCATACCAGACCCTTATCCGAGCACGCAACCTGGCAGGCCGCAGGAAAAGAGGGGGGGACGAGAGCGCCCCCCCTCCCGCCTGAACCGTACCAGGCCACATGCCCTCAACATTGGGAGGGTGCTTTGGGGTCCCCCCCAAAGCACCTTGTCCCCATGTTGATGAGGACAAGGGCCTCTTCCCCACAACCCTGGCCATTGGTTGTGGGGGTCTGCGGGCGGGGGGCTTATCGGAATCTGGAAGCCCCCTTTAACAAGGGGACCCCCAGATCCCCCCCCCCCTGTGTGAAATGGTAAGGGGGTACAAAAGTACCCCTACCATTTCACCAAAAAAGTGTCAAAAATGTTAAAAATGACAGGAGACGGTCTTTGACAATTCCTTTATTAAAATCTTCTTTCTTTCATCCTTCAGTTTCTTCATCTTCTCCTTCCGTCATCTTCTTCCATCTTCTTCTTCCATCCTCTTCCATCTTCTTCTTCCTCCGATCCGCTTCTTCTTGCGCTGGTCTTCTCGTCCTTCTCGTCCGGCATCTTCTTCCGTCGGCGTCGGCGTCGGCGTCGGTGTCTCTTCTTGGGCCGCTCCGCGCAATGGGAGGCTCCCGCTGTGTGAGGCTCCGCTCCGTCTGACAGGTCTTTTATAATGGAGGGCACCTGGTGACCCCGCCCCCTCTGACGCACGGGGACGTCATGGGGAATTCCCTATGGCTTTCCCCATGACGTCAGAGGGGGGCGGGGTCACCAGGTGCCCTCGTTATAAAAGACCTGTCAGACGGAGCGGAGCCTCACACAGCGGGAGCCTCCCATTGCGCGGAGCGGCCCAAGAAGAGACACCGACGCCGGCACCGACGGAAGAAGATGCCGGACGAGAAAGACGAGAAGACCAGCGCAAGAAGAAGCGGATCGGAGGAAGAAGAAGATGGAAGAAGATGGAAGAAGATGACGGAAGGAGAAGATGAAGAAACCGAAGGATGAAGAAAGAAGAAAGAAGATTTTAATAAAGGAATTGTCAAAGACCGTCTCCTGTCATTTTTAACATTTTTGACACTTTTTTTGGTGAAATGGTAGGGGTACTTTTGTACCCCCTTACCATTTCACACAGGGGGGGGGCCGGGATCTGGGGGTCCCCTTGTTAAAGGGGGCTTCCAGATTCCGATAAGCCCCCCGCCCGCAGACCCCCACAACCAATGGCCAGGGTTGTGGGGAAGAGGCCCTTGTCCTCATCAACATGGGGACAAGGTGCTTTGGGGGGGACCCCAAAGCATCCTCCCAATGTTGAGGGCATGTGGCCTGGTACGGTTCAGGCGGGAGGGGGGCCGCTCTCGTCCCCCCCTCTTTTCCTGCGGCCTGCCAGGTTGCGTGCTCGGATAAGGGTCTGGTATGGATTTTGAGGGGGACCCCACGCCATTTTTTTTTGGCTGGGGTTCCCCTTAATATCCATCCCAGACCTGAAGGGCCTGGTTATTGAATTTGGGGGGACCCCCACGCTTTTTTTTTTTTTTTTTTTTTTTTTTTTTTATCAATGACTTTTTTTTTATGAATGATTTTCAGTTTCAATGAATGACTGTTCTCTGTATTACGGGAGCCGTCAATTCAAATTAGCCGCGAGTGATTTTAAATAGCTTTTTTACTTGCAAAAATGACACTTTTTGCAGAGACAGTTCTAAACACGGGAAACATGCGCCCCTTTACAGGCATACTATAGACACCCCCCAGGTACGAAATTTAAAGGAATATTACACTTTTATTGTTTCAATTTAAGCATTATTAAAATCACTGCTCCTGAAAAAAACGGCCGTTTTTTTAAAAAAAATTTTGCATTGATACATGTCCCCTGGGGCAGGACCCAGGTCCCCAAACACTTTTTATGACATTAACATGCATATTAGCCTTTAAAATTAGCACTTTTGATTTCGAACGTTCGCATCCATTATAACTAATAGGGTTCTAAAGCTTGCACGGACTTTAGGTCCGTTCGCGGGTTCTGGTGCGAGCCGAATGGGGGGGTGTTCGGCTCATCCCTAGTCATGG